>JASANG010003039.1:0-164029 GCA_030248215.1 Enoplolaimus lenunculus | reverse complement strand
ACAATAAAAATGACACGGTACGCCTACTGAATCAAATCAAGTTGATATTCCCACGCCAAAAATAGGCTCCGTACACAATTCAGAAAACTCCGTATAGCACAGATCGTGCTAACTCAAAATCCACTACGTACTACTGACGCCCCAAAATAAAATAAAATGTAAGATTATGGTTCCTTTACAGGTGCAGTTCCAAATAAATTGCTAAATAATGACTTCTCGGAAATAGTATAGTTCTACTCAAAACACAACGACTCCCCTTAAGTAATCAAGTCAGCCTAATTTCAGAATTTTAGGCCAGGAAATTAAAAAAGAATCAAATATTTCAACACCACCAATATACACTTCTCGATAATTACCAGTTTCACCTTATGGTCCAAAAATATGCGTTGTACTCTTTGCACGGAAAAAAATCAAAATTGCGTAACTCTTGCCAGAAAATAAATCAAGTAATTTAATAACTACGGCTTCCTTACGGAGCAAAGTCGTAGATGCGCGTAGCATACGGTAAACACCGCAGAGATACCTAAGCTTGGTTCAATTGCCACACCCGCAAATTTTTACAACAAAATTTAACTTAAGTAGGCAGAAAACGCGCACTAATCACTAGGTATCCCACGATACAACTTTACGCGCAACCGTAAACTTTATATAAATACAGGCACCCTAAGTTCAAAACAATTCGTATAAATCGCCGGCACTAATACTCCGATAAGAAATTGGGCAGCGGTTCGCTCCCGTACAACTCTAAGCCCCACTCTTAACCTGCTCTACTCTTATATATTCGTGAACCGAAAGGTTAGCTGAATTCTAAGAATTTTATATTACATTATTAACATTCCTCCAAAATTCTGGAAAACTAATAAATTTTACTTAACGACAGTTTTTTCTTACAAATTTCAACTTAAAAATTTTGTTAAAATGTAACAAAGTTTTGTCTAAAAAATTTAGTTTTTAGATGAAAATTTAAACTTTTAAAATAGCTCAAAAATCAAAAGTATGTTGTTTTGTCCCAAGTAATTTATTTTAAAAACAAAATTGATCTTTCAAATCGCATAAAAAGTGAAAAAATCCACTATTTTGACGAAAATCCGCAATTTTCAAAACAAAATTTTACTTAAAAATTACAAAAATTTAATTAAAACCATGTTTTGGCTTCCAAGGGTTGTTTCGCGGGTCTTCCAATTCTCAGAATTACCATCTTTTCAATTTTACTTAGGGAGGCTACTGGATCGCGGAATTCAAATTAAAAATTTGTTTCAGTTAAAAATAAGTACCTACACACCCCAATCATAATCCGTAAGGATGCCATAAATTTAAATCCTACAGTCAACGTCTTTACTAATATATTACCGTATTTCCCACTCCAATCCTAAAGTAGCAGCACAAAAAAAAACAAAAATCCTGCTTGTCGCAAAGAATTTGCGCAGAACCCGTATACCAATGATACAACAGCGTTGAAGCATGTCAGGCCTGTAGAAATTACATATATATATACATATATAATTTCATACATACATATATAAATATATCTTTTTTACACACCTCCATCACACACTCTTACCCGCATCAACATAAACCAGGAACAATACATGCACAGATAGTTTACATATTACACAATGCAAAACCACTACAAGGGGATATACACAATTTTTAGATTTTTTCAAAAGGGGGTATTTATAGAATTTTAGGAATTCCCCACGTTACAATTGTTACGCGTCACATTCAAAAATCTACATTACATGCGTGACAGAAAAAATATGTAAAAGTAAGTCAGTCAGCCCGATGGTGCTTGGCATAAATATGAATGATGGTATAATTTTTTAAGAATAATATCCGGCAAGTTAAAATACCAGAGCCGTATGCCGATGTTGCACCCCAATACTTCCAACAGCGTACAAATCTAGATCCTATGTACTGTTCAAATTAGCTTAAGGCTTTTTTGACAAGTTTTCCAAAAAATCCAATACTAATTTTCGGTAACGAAAATCATTTCAAATTCCGGTTTCCTGTTAGAACCCTGATATATATGTCCCGGGGCCGAAGCAGCAAAATACATTGAACTTCAAATTTTATGTATTTTTGCGTAATACGCCTATGCAAAAGTAATAGCCATAATCCTGGCCAGGAATTGGGGGAGACCGGCCATAAAAAGCCTCGGTCTCCGTCAATTTTCGATCATCACCGAAAAACAAAATTAAAAAATTATTTCTAATGCCTTTTTCGTAATTATATGTGTTTTTCATAGTTTTTTTGTGTGTTTTCAGAATATATGCTAATAATTATTGCGTAACTATGAAAATTCGTAGATTCATAGCGAAATTTTATTCATCACGCGTTACCCACTTCAACAATATTAAGTTCTACTATTTACAGGTTTACCAGCATTTGCTAAATCCTCGACTTCAAGTGTCGGTTTCAAATCACTGAGAATCAAGACACCGAGATTGAGACCTGCCAAATACCGAAACTTGTCGAGACTGAGACCGAGACTCTCATCCACCTCTATTTTGTAGTACCTTGGGGAAGCTGGATGCCCTTAAATGTAAGATGGGTCAAGCAAATATTGCAACTGAACGCAACGCTACAAAAACATAAAACAATGAAATAGGGTCGGTTCTTGTTAAACTGCAAAAATGCATCGTCGTAAGGTATTAAACTTTGTCACGTAAATACTTCGGATACCTTTGGCCACGGTACGAAGACCTTTTACCTATGTTTTGATATTTGAATGCAATCTAGTATTAGATTTGAATTAATTACCCGGCTCCGGTTCGGGCCGCATATTAGATTACCCGGCTCCGCTTCTTAATTTTTTGGTACATATCCGGTCGCGGCAGTCGCACCGTGCTATTTTTCTAACACAACACCACAAATACAAACGACACGTGAGCGTTTATACACTTCCCAGTACCAAAAAAGTGATTTGTATTCTCACATTTTGAATTCGCTGGATTCTCCTGATCCTTGCATGGTGTACATACAATGGGATAAAACAACTTCATGAATCCATAAATTGCCTTGTGCGTCAACGCAAGCCAGAAGCAATGGCAATGCAACATGCGCCCATGACAAATCCACAACACGACCATTGAATCCTTTGATCAAACCGCGAGCTTTGGTTTTGCGACAATATACACGAACTGCATTCAAATCGCGACCTATAATGCATAACCATGTAAGTAAGCTAAAAATAATCAAGGGTTTGTTCTGTAGAATACGCTGCAATGGTATACTTATGAAAATGATGAGTTGATACCAAAATTTTTACCGACGCCGCTTATTTTGGCCGATGCCGAACCGATGACGATTCAAAAGGTTACTTTAAGAGACCGGTTCCTTTCAATTCATTTTTTCAAACACAAACGCGGGATAACAGTTTCTTTGATCAAACACCCTGATATATGACAAGAAGTGAAACTGATAGCATTTCAAGTAACTGTTGTGTGCAAAAAGTATCCGCTAATATCGGCAATGTTTTACAGCGCTGATGCTGATGATGATATTCGCGAAAAGCGCCGATTACTACCGATACCGAATAATCGACACAGGTTTTGCGTTTGCTAAAAGTGGGAGCATGGCACTAACCTGATATACACAAAAACACAAATAAGGTGTATCGGTAGTAACAATTCATTTATTGCTTATAAATGGATTTTATAGTAAAACCGGTACTTTTCGCTTTTCGGTTACGGCTCCGGAATTTCGTAATTCCCATAATCGTCGAATCTCAAAGTGAGTCCAGTCATCTTTTGTTGTCGCCTTAATTTAATTTCAACCACCAACTCTTAGAAATTCGCTTAAATGCGTGAATGTCGTTGTAACATTCACATCCAGTTAACACGGACCACCGAGCTTTATTTTTCGAGCTAAGATCTAATTATTAACTGATTTGTTTAGTATTGTTGATTATCAACATCGAAACAAGTAAAATCAACTGCTACAACGAAATAAGCAAGGATATAATCTCGGTGTCATTTATCAGTTTTCAAGGAGGGTGGCACCGAACATTGATATTTTTCTGAATCCGAGTCTTACTTGTTGCAAAGTAAAGATATATATCCATAAATTATTGGTGAAATAACCCTAGTTGGAGATAGGTATTCACTTTATCTGCTGTATTTTGGATTTTTCATAATCCACTGTTGTAAGATGTTTTGTCTGTATTAAAAAAAACTTAAAAATTTTGTAGTTTTGTATTACGATTTCTTGGAGTTCGTCTGCTTGTAGAGTATCTGTAAAGCTGGTTGCATGAATTGAGCGTGATTTTGCTGAATTGTGTAAAAGTTTGCTTGGCTGGCAATGCTGCATTGAGATGATTGTAAAATATCGAAAGATTTTTGTGGTTTACTTACTGAATAAATTTTAGTTTTAGCTTATTGAACATGGTACACTTAGTTTTTGCTTATGGTACACAATTTTGCGAGATGCACTGGTGGATCTAAGGTGGGAGGGGCTCTCCGGCTTTGCCTAATGCTAACTTAGATCAACACCAAAAATTTTGTGCAGACTTAGAGCAAAAATAGTTCCAATTTTGGCTTGCTATGCTCGTTAATTTTTTATTGAAATCCGAACAACCGCTTTCCCTTTTTTCTAAAAAGTTTGCAATCCACTAGTACAGCGTCTGGTAAATCTTAACGCTTTTAAATTCAATTCCTGGCACGGTGTCATTTTTAGAAACGATCGTCGCAAAACAAGGTGATCATATTAATCGGCTAACTGTCTGGTGTAATTTTGCTGGGAAAAATGAATCCTTAACATGTAATTAAGGTGCGGTGCAAATTTATAAAAATTGTCTGAATTTTAAGTGGGTCTACAACTGTTGCGCTTGTTTTAGAACGCCATCTACTTAAGTTACTGACTGTGTTAGTGTATTATTTTGGTATTACCATTCAATTTACTGCAACGGGGACAATTGTGGAATTACTTCAAGGAACGAGCAGTCTGATTTCACGCAAAGGCCAGGAGTTAATTTCTGTAAGTACTGGTTGACAACTTACTTTAAGTTTACTCAAGCCGTGCCTCCGTGCCCTGATTACTTAGTAGTAAAAGGGGAGATGCCCTCCGGTTCAAATTTTTGTTAAAATTTTGCCAAAATCTTGTGTTACAATTTTTCGACGTTTTGGATAAAATTGTTGCCCAAAAATTGTTTGAAATGGAACGTGTCTGAGATTTTGCAAGCGTGTTAAAAATGTAAAATGCTTGGAATGTTAGCATTTTGTGGTATTGTAAGGGTATAAAAGGAGCTGATACGGGACAGTGGTGGTAGTCGTTGAGTTACAGGAGAGTTATGATGTATGCGAACGCCAGTGTTTCTGAACGTTTTTATGAAGTTTCCGGTTACTTGTGTTAAGTACTTCAGTGTTTTTGCCACGTTTGGCTGTGTGTTGATTTATACGAGTATCAAAGAGATTGGTTGTTATTTAATCCTAAACAGGATCCTGTCCGATTGTCATAGTACTTCTCCCCAGTTCTTGTCTTACGTTGTTCTAAGGATTTTCGGTGTTGGAGGTACAAGAAACCTTGGTTACTTGGAGCGTATTTTGCACATTGCTCATTGGAGCAAGTGACGCTGTACTTGTGCTAGTTAGATTGTATAGGAGCACACAGCGAGTAGTATAGAAGGGAAGATAGCCAATTTTGGAGTAGTATAGAGGGAGTATTGGACCCTAATCGAATTTTTATATCGGTATAATTGACTAAGTTTGTTCATACCAGAATATCAAAGTGAGTTGTAATAAAGATTATTTTGCGCAGTTCTTTGCTATAAAGGGTTGGAGATACCTTTATACGGAGAAACGTAGTACAATTTCTGAATTCTGTACGTGGTTGGTGTAAGGACAGGGGCTGTTATAAATTTCCCGACACCTTCCAGCGTTACACCGAAATCTACCTCCGATGGTTTATTTTCGGCGAATATCACAGTTTATATGCTATACGAGTGAAATTTATTAAATTTTATCGTCATTTTTTAATAAAATATCTCAATTACCGGAATTTTTAATTCCATTAAAAATTTGCCACAACCAGAAGGTAAAAATGGCGGAATCGGAATTCCGGTTGCACCCTGATTGTGAAACAACATTGCTGTATTAGGCTTTTTCACAACCGAATCCGAACCACAAATTTTTGACTAATCCGAACCTGTGTTACCACCCTGCTTTATAGCGCCACATACGCAGTTACTTATTTGCACTCTACGTACAACCAGTCGTAGTGGGACTACATTTATTGAGCGAAGCTCGAACACACGTAAGCAATTAAGGTAATATGCAAATTAGTTATTAGCTAACTATTCATTTATCGGTTTTGGAGGTTTGTAAGCAATTTCCTCAGATTCCTCGCACGCAAAAACCTTTCAGCCACCCTAATAATTATTGGAATAATTCAAAAAGTCCTAATTTTGTCTCGTCAATTAAGCAAATATGCAAATTATCTATTAGCTAACTATTCGATAATCGCCTTTAAAGTTTTGTAGACAATTTATTCAGATTCCTCGCACCTAAAAACCCATTAATGGCGAAATTATATTGCTTTTAACCTTAATAATTAGTGAAATATTGTAAAAAGTCCTAATTTAGGCTTATAAACTATGCTAATATGCAAATTATCTAATAGCTAACTGCTCAATTATCCGTTTTGGAGATTTGTAAACAGTCTACGCAGATTCCTCGCACCCAAAAACCATCTAATGCTAAAGTTAGATTGCTTCTAACTGTAATATTTAGTGAAAAATTGTGGAAAGTCCTAATTTAGGCTTAATTAATTATGCAAATTAGCCTGTAGCTAATAAACGGCTTAAAATTTTCAAACCCCAATGCGAGGTTAACACCCCAGGATAATTGGCTTTCAAACAAAAAAAGTTTATCAAATTCAGCCGTTCCTGAGATTCTTTTCGGACGGACAGACGGACGGACGGACATCCACCTTTCGACCCCCAAGTACAAAACATAAAACGCTTCGCGAAACTCCGAGCTTCGCTCAATTACAAACGTGATATTCATAATGATATGTGGGCATATATATACACGTGTCTTTAAATTTTCTGACCTTGATGAATTCGACACTCAGCAAAACTAGTCTAAGATTTCAAAGATATTATTCGTCTTGAACGTTTATGAAACATTCGACTATGAACCAGTCGTAGTGGAACTACATGTATTGAGCGAAGATCGGACGTACTTTCTTTTTAATCGATCTATTTAAATATTCCAGACGTGTATAAAGTACAAACGGATAGTTTGACACACTTACTTTCCATTAAAGATGTGCCAATTTTTCGGCATCGGCATCGGTAATAATCTGCACTTTTCGTGAATATCGGCATCGGCACTCCAAAAAATGGCCGATTCTTTGCCGATATTTTTTACACGTCAGTCAGTCAGAATGCTATCAATTTCACTTCTTGGCGCATATCAGTGGTGTCTCATTAGGAAAACTGTTATCTCTCTTGCGCTTGTGATGGAAGAAATAAAGGAAATGAACGTTCTCATTGCCATAAAATTACAATCGTTTATAGAAGTAAGGGTATAAGTCTTCGCATAATGATGTTCGCAATGTACAGTCACGGACAGAATTAAGTGCGCAGAAACCGCGATTGTGTCCACTGCGGTTGCGGTTTTGTAGCCGCGTCTGAATGTTTCAGCGATCGCGTCTAAAACGCGGTTTGAGACGCGATCATAGACGCGATTTTAAATGCGTCCACAGTCGCGGTTTGAACCCCGGTCACAGTCGCGGTTTCAGACCCGATAGCAGACGCGATTTTAATTGCGATCGCAGTCACGGTTCGAACCGCGGTCGCAGTCGCGGTTTGGATCGCGGTCGCAGTCGCGCTTGGTTTTGTTAATAGATGTTTAGTGTAATAGATGGCAGGGTGCCATCTGCTGGACTCAGATTCCGACGTCATTTGGTTGTACCCTGATATTAGCACAGTTACGCCAGTTGCTTTCTCGAGAACTTAACATTCTCAACTATTATATTTAAAACGTAATTGAATCCAATTTTTTAGCAAGCTGCGGTTTGCTTATGAAAATCTTGCCATGTTCTTTTTTAGTATTGGGTCCAAAGCCCATTTTGCCCAATTGAACTATATTCATTATGAGCTGCTGTAATTGTGGACATAGGCTGTCATTTCCTTCTTAAATCTGCACAAAGTAATAAACTAGCGGAACCAGGGCTGTAAACGCAATTTTAGGTGCGTCGGTAACCGCGTCTGTAACCGCAATTTTAACCGCGTCTGTAACCGCGAGGGGTACCGCATCTGTAACCGCGTCTGTAACAGTGAGTGTAACCGCGTTTGTAACCGCGAGTGTAACGCGTCTGTGACCGCAAATTTAGCAGCGTCTGTAACCGCAATTTTAGCCGCGTCTGTAACCGCGATTTTAACCGCGAACCAGCGATCGCAATCGCGGTTTTTTGCGTTCACGTAAATTGCGGTTGCGAGCGATCGCGGTTGCACTTAATTCTGTCCGTGACTGTAGTATCATCCACCAAGATTTTAGTATCGGCACATCCATACATTCCAATTAATCTAATATGTAATTTAGTTATTCGCTAACTATTCATTAATCGGTTTTGGAGGTTTTAAACAATTTATTCAAATTTCTCGCACCCGAAACCCTTTAGTACTGAATTTTACTGCTCGTAGGCCTAATAATTAGTGAAATAATTTAAAAAGACAGTCAGACTTAACTAATTAAGATAATATACAAATTAGCTATTAGCTAACTATTTAATTACACGTTTTGGAGGTTTATAAATCATTTATGCAGACTCCTTGTGCTCAAAAATCCTATAGTACTGAAATTAAATGGCTTGTAACCGTAATAATTAGCGAAATACAATAAAAAGTCCTAATTTAGGCTTAACCAATTACGTATGTACGTAAATCAGCAGCTGAAGGATAATAAGCTTTCAAACAAAGAAGTTTATCAAAATCCGTCCAGCGGTTCCCGAGAATATCCACCTCACGACCCTCGCGTACAAAACATAAATTTTTATACACTCCAAAAATCAAAATATGCGTAATAGGAATTTCAGAAGTTACCAATACATATATATCGAGAGTCTGTACTTGCTCAATTGTCGAAGTTTCAAAAACTTTTAGTTACCTTGCAACGAATACGCAATAAAATTCTCGTCTTTATGAGCGTGAACCAAACGACCGTGATATTGGGTAATTTCCCATCCAAAATCAACTACAACGTTACTTTTAACCTAGAATATTTTTAAAATTACTGTGGGTTGCAGATTTCGAATTATAAATTAAAATAGGAGAATGCGATAATGCACGAACAGTGTGCGGCTGGCAAGGAATATATTCTTAAAAACCATTGCAGAACAACCAGCACATATGATACATAACGCCTCAATTTGTCTACAAAGATCTAAAAATACATGTTAGAGCAGAAAACACGCTTGGTTTGAACATAGATAGACAGACAGGTATCCACTGAAAGAGACCTCAAGGTGACAGTTGGTCCGTTACACAGTTGCTGAAAACTAGGATGACTAAATTAAAGTCTAAATTAAAAGCTTAATGACTCTGTTATGAACCTATTCAGTTTCTTGATGTTGCCAACTTTAGTCAGCATATGTGATCTGTAGACTATATACCTAACTTCGCTATAAACCAAACATCTCGTTGAGAAGTACTCTACATAATTCTTCTTCCATTCAACAACAATCGAAAATACGTACTCGAATTAGAGAGTCCTATTTCATACATATGCTTATTTAGTTGACAGTGTTCACCAGTAACTGTTTGTGTTAGTAATCTAAGCCTAGTTCTCTTAAATCGCACAATGAAGCTAGTGTATTATGGTTCCAGTTTACTAAAAATATATTCGTATTTCGGCAAGTATTTAGCCCTAGCCATCATTGGTTAGCGTGTAAATACACCAATTTTGGATCATATTTTTGATTCGTCTTTGTGGTATCTAATGACAATTATTAATTATTACAGTTATTTTCTGTCTTACACCTCAATTAATAATTCTGAAACAGCTTCAACAATAGCCAAATTTTCTGCTTGCTAAACTGACAAAATCAATATTAGAACTTACAAGAACAGACTGCGCTTACTTTGCAACTATCACGAACCCCTTTGTTCAAAACGGGAGTGACAACGCATGAAGAATAACCACTCTCTATCTCATACGTAAGTCCATCCTGTGACGCTTCAATAATACTGTAATTAAGAAATAATTAACATTAGGAATAGCAAACGTTGCAAAGATACAGGTATGTCACGGTTTAATTTAATACAAATTGCGTCGGGTCGTATATAATAAACAAATTTTTAAACTGATATTCCGCTGCAAATGTAAAACACCGTTTTTGGATGAAAAGCGATAGGGTCCATATATATAACAAACAGAAAATGGCACTTTTTCGTTACTGGGTCAAAAATTAATAAAAATTGAAAGAATGGTTTTTTGCAAAAAATTTCCGTATTTTAGTGTTCATTTCAATGCGGCAGATCAGAAAACATCAACTCAGAAATTTTTTTCCGAAAAATTTTTTCGATTTCTTTAATTTTACAAGGATCCCCCCGTTATAAAGACAAATGACATACCGTTCAAAGCGGCTTGACAAGATAAACACAATTGTGCAAATTTTTCACTATCAACTTACACTACAATAAAATCGTCACAACAAATAAATTTCCGAGATCTTTCTTTGATTATGCATATACCAAAGCACTTTTTTATTTTAAGCCTTTCAGACAGGGGTTGCCGACCCCCTGAACGCCCCGCTTTTCTAAACGAAAACTAAGCAGGATGAAGGCTGCCGCCCGAAACCCTCCGAACTTACCCTATACACCTTACAATTGCCGTTACCAGAAACTTAAGCTAAAAATCTTACATTTCAGCTTCGTCATCCATATCTCCAATTGATATCAATGCGTGAATTAAACCCTCGCGTTCGCGTACGTAGTATATGTGCTAACAATAAAGAGTTTTATCTGGTTTCAAAAAACGTTGATAAGTACTAATGATACAAATTATTTGGGATATGGATTATCTCATAATCTGTTAAGTTTATGCCGCTCGGTTCATTAGGCCGCCCCAAATACCAGGAAAAGAGCGTGGCTATATGTTTTGGAGAAATTAAGGGAAAACCATGCATATAGAATAGCAGTAATTCGAGGAAAAGAGTCGTTTCGACCGTGCCGTTCTGACATCAAGGTCCCACCAAGACTGGCACTGTAAATAGTAGGCCGATGAATCCTGCGAATTTTGGATTTGCGGTCCGGGACCACCACATGAAAGGGGGAGGTAGGTACGACCGGATATCAATTTACCGGATACCGGATGTTGTATATGTCAAAATAATTTATTTTGTACTGTAGGCATGTGAGACATACTTGTCCTTGTGCATATGCAATACATGCAGTGCACATTGTGGTGTACGGTCGACAGATATAGTAGACGAAAAAGGCAGCTGGAGAGGCGGGCTGCGTGGCGCAGTGGTAGAGTGCTCGCTTAAGGATCCATAGGCTAAGAGTTCGATCCTCGCTCTAGCCCGCTTTTCCAGCTGCTTAGTTGAATGGCCTGATGTCCCGGTTCCTACCTTGACTGACATGGGGGCTACGCCGTGAGCGCAATGGCAAACTGCCGCGCTATGAACACGGTATCCAGTCGAAAATAGGATGGACGGTCAAGGGACGACCTTGTTGAAAATAAGGGCATGTAAGCATGTGAGACATGCTTGCCCGTTATGTGCACATGCAATATAGTGCAGTGCACTGTATGTATGCTAGCTGGCAGCATACGGTCGACAAATATAGTCGACGAAAAATGCAGTTGGACAGGCGGGCTGCGTAGCGCAGTGGTAGAGTGTTCGCTTAAGGATCCGAAGGCTGAGAGTTCGATCCCCGCTCGAGCCCGCTTTTCCAGCTGCTTAGTAAAAGGACTGATGTCCCGGCTCCTACCTAGACTGACATGTACTGTATCTTTAGCGTACTCATCGTTTTCTTGTGTTATAAATTTCATAATTAATACTGATAAACTAAATTATTTTATGTAAAAATGCGCTTAACTCTCGTTCGCTTACGTAAGTTGATATTAGCTGAAACGTACGTATCAAAACTTGAACTACTTACTTGCCCAGACTGTAATCGCAGCTAGACGTTAAAGACGCTCAATTGTAAAAAGCAGTCAACCGTAAATAACCGGTATCCAGTTGGTTTATACCGAATTCCGGATATCAGTTTTTGCCGGATATTAAACCGGAACCGGATATCCGGTAGCACCCTGGGTGTAGCATGAGTATGTGCATAGTATGTGTAATGTAACACACATATATACATACGCGTGCACATATAGTGTTAGAAACCATGTATATTCGCAGTACGTCGAGGAAAGGAGTCGTTCCTACCGTGCAGTTCAGACACGCTCGCCGGGTGGTGCCCCAGCGTGCACTCAGAGTCACGCTGGCGCTCACCCTCGGCTTCTCCTAGCCAGTAGCTATGTCATTCCTTCGCGTGTCATTATGGATACCAATTCCGGGCCATGTGGCTGTGATCTATATATATCCGGTGCTTTATAAAAATCCCACACTCTACCACGTCATTTATGTGTTTTATCATATGCTATATCATTTATTTTCAAGTCTCAAATCCCTATTTCCAACTACATTTTATTCGCTCGGTACTTTGCGCTATATCACTCTCCACTGCCTTTTTGTGCAAATTCCTACATGTCATATATATTTTCTGTGATCTCGTACTTACTTATTTTCATGTTTTCATGCTCCCATTGCCCTTTCCTACTAATTTCCACGTGCTCATTTCATTTCGCACCTCAATTTCTGCCAATTCTCACCGCGATTATGTTTATTTGCAATTATTGTGTTTATGATGTAATATCGAACATTCTAAACTTCTGGGGTTGTCTTAGCCTTAGCTGGCTAGTAGAGTGTGCGATTTCGTCATCATTAAGAGTAGTGATATTGCATTACTTTTTTCAGTGTATCCCGAATCGGTAATTTATCCGAGTAAAACCCAATAATTTAAGTAGAATTGGGATCGGCGAATTTTATTGGCCAGTTATGTGCTTGCTATTTTATAGTTATAGTGCCCACAGGCGAATTTAGGCAGCTGTAGCATGCGCTGTATCTGACATAATTTTACCAAATCTTATGAGATTGTTAAGATTACTTTCGCTTTTTCGCATAAACATACTTTGCGGCTGAAAGAGTCCGAAAAACGAAATACACGAAATTCTATCTTAGGCCGTACACAATCCAAATCTGAAACGGACGAAATTACTGAACATCAGTTAGCTCAGAATGATGTTGAACAGCCGTACACAGAAATTTTCAAATCCAGCTCTGGAATCAACATCTACTATATACAATGAATGACACTACGTTAGTAGCACCGCTGGAAAATACTACTAATAAGCCTCAGAATATAGATGTATAGTTTGTGTGCTTTGACACACCGCACTCAACTATATTTCGCTAGCACAAAATACCCCTGACGTCGAGTTAGATAAACATCCATCAGATATAACAAAATCTGATGATTCAGTGTTAGAGCAGTTGCTGACATTTGCTCAAAATAATAGGACGCACTTGCAGACAAGCAAAATAATGTTCAGTCTGCACAAGACAACGTCTTGAAAGATATTCAAATAATGCAAGATAATGTTCACCGTTCAGACTGTTCAAGATTATGTTCTGAATGATTTTCAAGCAGTCAAACGTAACGTGTTGCGTGAGGTTCAGACAGCGCAAAATAAACTTTTGACAATTCGCGAAGATGTTATAAAAGACGTGAAATCAGTTCGCAACGATAAAAATCTGTCAAAATACAAGTCAAACAAGTCCAACAACGACGTTCTCGCATTCAACATCGTTTCCAGAACATTTGGCGAAACTTCACAGTATCCGTCAAACAACCGAGTTAACAGATTCGCTGAAGAACTGTTCTGTTACTAGTCTCGATCTATCGAAAACAAGTGCATCAATTACACGTTAGCGCACTAATTATTGAGATCAACGTTTCTACGCAACGTGAGTGCACAAATACTTCACAAACTGACAACTGGCACTGACGAAACTTTCCATCAATTGAAGATCCGTGCTGCAAAAATTGAACACTGCCAAATCTGCGAAGTTCGCAATCTCAACATCGCGACCAGCAAAGGTCGAAATTTGATAACGAACAGAACGATCAAAACTTGCAGCGTCGAAACAACCAGTACAACGCCTACAATCAGAAACAACAACAAAATTCGTTTCAACGCAGTCAGCAGCAGAGCCAGCCAGTAAAACAAACGAATCTTCGCCAAAATTATAACGTGCAAACAACAAATGGAACGAAATTCGTCGAACACACAAAATCAATTGTCGTAGCAATCAACTGCATCCACCGCCTAAGTTTGACAATCATGTTTTACATAGCTCAGGCCCGCTGAGTGGCCAAATTCCAGATTCAAAATATGACCCACGCCCACTTATACCGACATGCACTCATTGCAAGAAACATGGACATACTGCTAGCAATTGTTGGTTACGCAACGACAATATTGCGAATCAAAATACAGGTCAAACGGAGTATAACGGCGCAGTTCAAGCTTAAAGTGTCCATCCACTACCAGCGGAGACACTGGCGTCAAACCTGTTGCTGCGCCAACTACTGTCAGATAATTGCACCAATTAAAATACGTACATGTTGTTAAGGGTATTAATAATACTGTTATGTTTGAAGATGATACATTACATATTTTCATGCTAACGATCGATTACTACAACATGAAAGTTCGCTATCGCAACGAGGTTATTCCATCTTGGGCTTGGTCGTCTCCACTTGACAAGGTGGAAATCGCAGCCAAGTGTTCATAAGTCTGCAAAATCGTTCAACCGGTTCAAATACCCATCGCACAACGCAATACGTGCGATTATGCTACTCACGATATAGCCAATGGTACTGAGTTATTATTCGAACCTGAACCGATTGGCAAACGTGAAGATCCGATTATTGTGCAAGTGCAATGGTTAAGGTTAGCGATCAAAGTTTCTTTATACCAGTTAGAAACATCAGCGATAATCCGTGCAGGCTTCACGGCTTAATGCGCATGGGTCGACTGTCAGAAGATGTCGACGCTAATGAAGTTATCTTCGATCGCGCAAAAGCACTTCAACATGTCGAATCATCGTCTGATATGGACCAAATCGATAGCAATGAGAACAAGTATCGTTTGGAAAACGGGAAACACTCAGCAAAAGTATCAAAGGAATGCTTGACGAATGTGTAATTCGTCCGTCGAAAAACCTGTGGGTATTTTAAGTTGTCTTGGAAAGAATAAAGATGGAACCGATCGCGTATGCATCGATTATCGAACACTCAACACTATCACAAAGACATATCGAGTGCCATTACCTCGCATTGGCGAGATTCTTGATGCGTTGAACGGTGCAAAATAATTCTCAACTATCGTTTTTCCATCCGGCTATTGTCAAGTGCCAATGGATGAAGCAGGCAATGAGAAGACAGTCATCATCTGTCATGAAGGTCTGTTTGAATTCATGTCGATGCCGATCGACCATTGCAATGCTCCAGCGACAGTTCCACGTATGATTGAAATGACGTGAACATTTATTCGCCAATCAACGACTATGCGAAGCCTCAAGATAAAACCCAGCAAGTCTAACTTTGCAAAAAAAATTATTATTTTTAGGTAGGGATGTGCCGTACCAAAATTTGATGATGCCGAACCGATGCCGATTCCACCTTCAGTACACCGTACTTAATAAACAGATAGTATACTGCATTACAGCATATGAAGATTTAAACCTTGACCATCATAAACGATTAAAATTTTATAAGACCGATGCCAATTAATCGGCTCAGCCCTATTTTTAGGTCATCAAAACCCGAAGCCGGTATAGCGCCACATCCTGAAAAGGTTAAGGCAATTTTAGAGAGTCCAGTCCCAAGGACGGTCATTGATGTCCGTGCTTTTTTAGGTCTCACCGGCTATTATATATCGTCAGTTCAACAAAAATACAGCACAGTCTTAAGTGCCCTTCACGATTTGACGCATGGAAAGCTCATGAAAGTGCAACTAAAAGATGGATGGACTATAGAATGTCAAAACGCATTCGATACATTGAAACACTTGACTGAAGCACCGATATTGGCATATCCGGACTTTACCAATCTTTGTTCTCTATACTGACGTAAGCGATACTGGATTAGGCAATATATTAGCTCAAAAAACACTTGACGGTATCACTGATGAAGAGTGTCTCGCTGCTGTCAAAGTACTAACTTAGTTTCGTCCATATTTGCTTGCCAATTACTGCTACTCGTGAAAATAATATAGCAGGGTGCCTTGACGCCGAAAGAGCGGATGACACAACTACTGAAAATAATATAAATAATAATACCGTGCACCGACAACAACAAGGTTTAAATGTCTATATGAAACATTTTTCGACGGTATCGCCATGGGATAAAACAATTAGTAGACGCACAAAGTCATGAGGATAAAGTTAAAAATTGATTCATTATAACACAAGAAATGCCAGAAGTCATCGATCGGATCGAAAAACGATGAATCTTGGATCATGAACCGTATTATGTCATATTCGACGAAGCCTTATTTCGCATCACAAGACCCACGCGTCCGACAACAATCGACTTTGCCGAATTGCAAGTCGTTCCGAAAAATTCAAGTCTATTGTATTGTTGTTTGAACAGTATCACAGTAATGCGCCGTTCACAATTATTTTGTCAACGGTGCCACAAAATATGCCATTGCCCAATGCTATCACGAGGTCATTTTCAAAATGACCTCGTGATAGCCTTGGGCTATAAGCGCAATCGCTTATAGCTCAGGGCTATCACGTGTCAGCCCCGTCCTCGAAACTCGTGATAGCCCTGAGCTATCACAAAATTTCCTCTTCTATATATATTTATATTCATAACACACATATGTTTATATGTGTTATGAAACTTGATACCAACAAATTCAATTTTAAAATTTTAATCCTCTGCCCTGCACGCTAGCTCAGTGCTATGAGGCGTTTTGTGGCAAACCTCAAATTTTGAAACACTGAGTGGACTTCGATATACGCGACGACAAAAAAGCTGACCGGCCAACTGACCTATGAAATGGCCCCATCTCTTTCATATCTTAGCAGTAAAACTGACCTATATATTTCATATCTTTAGCAGAAAAACTAGCTGACCGGCCAACTGACCTAGCAGTAAAATTTTATATATTTCATATCTGTAACAATAAAACTGGCTGACCGGCCAACTCTTCCAGCAGTAAAATTTTATGCTGTGGTAGGGTAGACATATAAATGGCCGATATCTTTCATACCATAAAATTTTCCATCTTCCTATCTTCCTCAAAATTTTGAAAATCGAACGGTGCCGCAAAAGTTGCCCTAGTTCAGGGCTAAAACAAATATTTAAAAATTTTACAATATGTAACTTGATACGTTTGTGTGTTGTTTGTGTGTTAATTTGCGTTGTGTGCGTCTGTATTGTGTTTGTGTATGTGGTGTGTGTGGTTAAAATCGAAAAGGTTTGTGATAGCTCAGGGCTATCACGAGTTTCGAGGACGGGGCTGACACGTGATAGCCCTGAGCTATAAGCGATTTCGCTTATAGCCCAAGGCTATCACGAGGTCATTTTGAAAATGACCTCGTGATAGCCTTGGGTTAATGCATATTTTGTGGCACCGTTGACAAAATTATTGTGAACGGCGCATAACAAGTACGTATTGTAGTCATCTTGGCGCAAAAAAGGTACTCTGAAAGTTGATGCGTAAGTTTTATTGGCCAAACTGTATGAAAGACATTTTAGATTTTATTGATGCACGTATTCCGTGTTTTCGATTTCAAGAAGGTCCGAACCATTGCAACCGATTCAGCCGATTTTTTCGTAGAACCGTTGGCTGAAACACACCATCTGGACAAAATACATATTGTGTCGTTGACTATTTCACAAAATGGGCAGAATCGCACATAACTTTCGATCAAACTGCCATGACGTTAATTAACATTATCATGAATGAGTGGTTCCCACGACATGTGGTTCCACGTATATTGTCTGACCAGGGATCGGCGTTTATTTCAGAGTTATTCATATCCGAATTGACAAAAATCGGAACGCGCATTGAATACTCAGCGCCTTATCGCCATCAGGAAAACGGTTTAGTTAAGTGTTAGAATCAGACATTGTTTCGTATTTTTGTCACCGCCCTCGGGCGGTGACTCTTGTATTTGCTCGCGGCTATTTTCAAAGAAATATGTATTATGTATATATTAGAATGTTTTTACGAAAAATTTTGGTTAAATTTACAAAATTCTAATCTAGAATTTTTCACTCAAATCCTATTATATCATTATATCTGGAAATGTGATACAATTTCTTTGTTGGACGGAATGTATATGCTTTCATTACAGTTCGTGCATGTTCAGAACGATAAGAATCTTAAGTTCCGTCTGGAAAATAATCGTCTGTTATGCCGTTCAGTAAATTTAAGCAGGTTTGCATGCCGACCGTTATACTCATAAAAAACGTGGAAAGTGTGCGGTTATAGCACATTTGTGCAGCCAGTCAGTTGCTCCACTCCGGTAACTCAGCCCAACGGCACCTCGCTGTCCACTGCGCCGAGAGTTCGACTGCAGTTTCAGCCGTCCGTTGAAGCATTACTCGTAGCTTTGCTCCCTGTAGGCCGCACCAAAGGTCTGTTTTAAGACCTGGGGAAGAGTAAAGTTTTTGTAGTCTATAAGTCAGCATGCAAAACGAACCAAAATAACAACTGTCTGGCTTATAGTCACCTGCCCAAACCGGTTACCCTAATTGCACATAATTTGACCGCCTACGTCTTCGTCCAGCGAAAATAAACTGGGCAGACCGTTTGTCATGAGACTGATACGAAGTAAGCTAGGCTAAGACTCAGGTTTATGTATAAGCTTATTCCTATTCTTAGGTGTAGGCTTAGGGATATAAATACTACTGCTAAAGCCCTGATTTACACATTGGCTTAATAACTTAACCAATTTGATATGTGAGAAAGATGCTTAAGTTAGTAAGTAAATATTAATTATCGGAAAGTTTTTGACGGGAGTTCTTCTTTTCTTAAGTAAATACTTTGCAAAACTTAAGTGGATATGTAGTTAACTAAGTTTTCAGAAACACTCCATTTTATCGTTTTTAAAAGCGTATATACTCAGGTTAAGTAAATACTAAAGTCGCTGCCTAATTTTGATGTATTAACAATGAGCCATTCAGACATGCTAATTTTAGTCTAGTAATGGTAGACTAATGGTGCCTCTTTCATTTGTATCAAAACTTACTTTATTTTGTTGTAACAATGGCTGACACTTTGCGTTTTTTTGCTCAAAATCCACTTAAGTAACTATATAACTTAAGTACTTAGTAAGATTTCAGAAACTTAGCCGTCTTAAATTTACAACGTTCCGCTGGCATAATGTTAAGGCTTAATTACTCAAAGGCAATTTGTCTGTGTGCAGATAACCACAACTAGATTCACATTTATGTCAATTCTATCATATGAGCTTGATGGAGCACAACAATTTTGGGTTTGACCAACTCGCGGTGACCGTGCGTTTGACTTTCAGTCAAATAACTTGTTCGTCCACTGTCCGAACAATACGGTTCAGCATGGGATACGTTGCTTAACGCTGCTCTGTTTGCATATCGCAGGATTCAGCATGTTACAACGGGTCAAACGCCATATTTTGTGGTTCACGGACACGATCTCAATATTCCAGCCGAAACTAATCTACCCGGTTCATACAAAGGTAACGCAAGCCATGTGTGTTTCACAATTATTTGACAAATTGATTCGCGCATGGGATGAGGCTGCTTATCACATCGAACAAGCACAAATTAACTATATACAGGGTGTTTCAGAAGTAACTACCCACACTTTGTCAATCAATATCTTCTGGCGTAATGTTTCGCAATGGTTGTTTATCGCTGTTTTTAATTCAGGTTATTATAAATATATACTGTTTATACCATGGATTCCCCACGACGATCTCTCTCTGAAAAAATCTGTGTTGTAAAACTTTACTACCAGTCTTAGTAGGACTACATTTATTGAGCGAAGCTCGAACACACGTAAGCAATTAAGGTAATATGCAAATTAGTTATTAGCTAACTATTCATTTATCCGTTTTGGAGGTTTGTAAGCAATTTCCTCGGATTCCTCGCACCCAAAAACCCCTCAGCCACCCTAATAATTATTGGAATAATTCAAAAAGTCCTAATTTTGTCTCGTCAATTAAGCAAATATACAAATTATGTATTAGCTAACTATTAGACAATTGCTTTTAAAGGTCTTTAGACAATTTATTCAGATTCCTCGCACCCAAAAACCATTACTGCTGAAATTAGATTGCTTGTAACCTTAACAATTAGTGAAACATTGTAAAAACGCCAGTTATACTTATATGCAAATTATCTATTAGCTAACTACTCAGTTATCGGTTTTTCGGTTTTAGACGTTTATAAACAATTTATTCAGATTCCTCGCACCAAAAAACCTTCAGCAAACCCTAATAATTATTGAAATAATTTAAAAAGTCCTAATTTTGTCTTGTCAATTAAGCTAATATGCAAATTAGCTATTAGCTAATTATTCAATTATCGGTTTTGGAGGTTTGTAAACAATTTATTCAGATTTCACGCACCCAAAAACCTTCAGTAAACCCTAATATTTATTGAAAAAATTTAAAAAGTCCTGGTTTTGCCTTGTCAATTAAGCTAATATGTAAATTAGCTATTAGCTAACTATTCAATTATCGGTTTAAGATGTTTGTAAACAATTTATTCATATTCCTCGCACCTAAAAACCCTTTTTTGCTGGAATTATATTGCTTTTAACCTTAATAATTAGTGAAATATTGTAAGAAGTCCTAATTTAGGCTTACAGCAAATTATCCATTAGCTAACTACTCAATTATCAGTTTTGGAGGTTTGTAAACAGTCTACGGAGATTTCTCGCACCCAAAAATCCTTTAATGCTAAAATCAGATTGCTTCTAACTGTAATAATTACTGAAATATTGTGGAAAGTCCTAATTTAGGCTTAATTAATTATGCAAATTAGCCTGTAGCCATGGTGCAACCGGAATTCCGGTTCCGGTTCCGGCATTTTTTCACCTTCCGGTTCCGGTTCCGGTAAATTTTTACCGGATTTAAAAATTCCGGTATTATAATTTGGCCGTTTTCTTAACTTTGCTAATTTTTAAGAATTTGTTTTGAAAGCCACTTGTACTCCGAATATAAGCCATTGATGGTGGATTTCACTTCAGTCGATGATGAAAATCTAAAATACAACAAATAAAATAAATACCTATGTTCGACTAAGGTTATTTCACAAATAATAGAGCAAAAAATAAGATTAAAATGAAATTTTTGGTGAAATGCGTTTTTCACTTTCCGGTTCCGGTAAAATTTTCAAATTCCGGTTCCGGTTCCGGTAAATTGTAATTCCGGTTGCACCCTGCCTGTAGCTAATAAACGGCTTAAAATTTTTAAACCCCAATGCGAGGTTAACACCCTAGGATAATTGGCTTTCAAACAAAAAAAGTTTATGAAAATCGGGTCAGCCGTTCCTGAGATTCTTTTCGGACGGACAGACGGGGATCCACCTTTCGACCCCCAAGCACAAAACATAAAACGCTTCGCTCAATAAATACAGAAATTACGCCGAAGTCTCACGCCAGTGGAAAAATCATTTCGACTCGATACCTCCTACTCGCAAGACGATGGCTGATATTATTTCCGGATTCGAGGACACTGGTAGTGTAGCGGAACGGCTGAGGCTGGGTCGTCCAATGTCTGCCACAAGTGGGAACCAGAAAGCTGCATTAAGCGCTGCGGTATCTAGGAGCTCCCAGAAGTCAACTCGAAGGGCTTCCCTCCAGCTGGGTATTCCTCATACTTCCGTTTGGCGCCTTTACAAGGAGCTTGACTTGAAGCCCATTCGGCCCCGTGTTATCCGTGGACTCTCTGATGATGATTTCGATCCCAGAGTCCAGTTGTGCCAGAAATTTATGGACATGGTGGAAAGCAGTGCGTTGGACCTTGATCGCATATTGTGGACCGACGAGCGGTATTCAACCTCAATGGTCATGTTAATCGCTATAATTGTGCTTATTGGTCTGAAGACAATCCACATGTCACGATTAACAAAGAAGTCAACGCAATTGGAGTCTGTGTCTGGGCCGGAATTTGTTCACAAGGCATCGTTGGTCCATTCTTTTTTGACGGAAATGTCAATAAAACCAGCTATTTGGAACTTTTATCTGTGAATGTCTACCCGCAAATCACAACCGAGGATCTTGTTTTCATGCATGACGGAGCCCCAGCTTACTACGCTACCGAAGTCCGCGCTTGGGTGGACGAAAGGTTCCCGAATCGATGGATCGGCCGCAGAGGTGCCATCGAGTGGCCAGCTAGGTCACCAGACTTAACTCCGCCTGACTTCTTTCTTTGGGGTGTTGTGAAAGAAGATGTTTATGGAAGTAGGGCGAAGGACCCTCAAGAATTGATGGTCAGAATAAAATCAGCGTTTTGAAAAAATTCCAGTGGACTTATGCGCCAAAGTTTGCCGATCTGTACCATCCCGACTGGAGAAATGCATTCAGCTTGGCGGTGCACAGACGGAGCTGTTCTTCTTCTTCTTCTATTTGTTGCACCCTACGCCTGGCGTCCCAGGGGATCGCCTGGCAGCTGGGGTTCATCGCGGATCCCAGCAACCTCCCGAAGGTAGCGAATCACATTTGCGCCAGTTTCATTCAGGATATCTTCCATGGTTGTCGGTGTTCGTCCCCAGAATAGTCGACGTTTTGCTTCTGTGGCGGGACAGTGTAGGAGCACGTGGCTGATTGAGTCTGGTTCACCGCACCGGTCGCACGAGTCGTTTTCTGCCTTCCCAAAGAGGTGTAGTGTGTCTTTGGTCATCGAGCTGGAGCCGCACCGGATCTGTGATATCGTGCACTGCTCGTGCCGGCTGAGCTTGTCCATGTCCTTGGGTGGCGGCGGTAAGGTTGTTCGCCTCCTCAGTCTTTCCATGGTTTTCCCGGCTGCTGCGGTAGCTGTGCGTGCTGACTCATAGTCGATTTTGATCGACTCCTGTGATAGTGACGGTGCTTCGTTCGCTATTCTGTCGGCGTTCTCGTTGCCTTCCAGGCCGACATGCCCTGGTACCCAAACGATGCTGATTTCGTGGCCGCGGTCCGCGGCGGTCAACAGGGTTCTCCATACCTCCTGTCCGATCCTGGACCGCTGGCTCAAGGGTCCTCGGTCGAGAGTTTGGAGCCCAGCCCTCGAATCTGAGCATACACGAATCTTGCTTGGTGCTTCTAGTAGGCTCAGGCAGGTGTCTAGTGCATCTTTAATGGCCGTCAGTTCAGCTTTGGTGCTGCTGCAAAATGTACCCGCTGCTACCCGTCTTTCTTTTCTTTGGTTGTCCGCTGTGATGCACGACCCCGCCCCCTCCACTCCTGCACCCATCAGCTACTGACCCGTCACACCAGATTTCCACGTCGTAGCCACCCAGTTCGGCGAGCATCGCTTCTGCCACTTCTCTTCTGCGGTCCGCCGGTTCATCGCGTGTAGGGGCGTTGTCAGGTATTGGCAGTATCTTGATTCTGCTGTGGCCACTCATAGTTGCCCATGGTGGTGTTATGGTGGTGATAGGGCGCTCTTCGGTGTTTGCTGCGGCTAGCCCCGCCCTTTCCAGCATCCATTGTCCCACTCTGCGGAAACATGGCCTATGTATCAGAGTACAATCTTCGTCGGGCATGGGAGCGTCCGCTTCGCTCTGGCTGGCTCGGATCCAGGCTTCTCTAGCACGGTAGCGTAACCTCGGTGTCGTGCTCGTTTCTAGGAGTCGTCTCGTTGGGTCTGTCCGTGGCAGGCGGATTAGTCGGTTGAACTCATTACCAGCCAGTACTTTGGCTCTCACAGAGAGGCTTTGGATTCCCGCTTCCTGTAACAGTAGGTCTTGCCGCGTGTTCCTCAGGCATCCGGTAATAATGCGGGCGCACGCATTATTGACGGCTTCCAGTTTCTTCCTGGTTGCAGGGGCAGCATAGTTGAACCATGTGCTGGCTCCATAGTCGAAACACGGGCGCACGTAACCGATGTAAGCTGTGCGTAGGGTTTTGCGTTGGCTTCCATAATGCTTGCCACTAAGGACCGAGATGGCGTTTTTCCGAGTTTGCATCTTCCTGCGTACGTCTTCTGCATGCGCTGCGAACGTAAGGCCAGTATCCAGCTTGACCCCGAGGACGGTTGGGTTGTTATCAAACTGCAGCCTGGTCGGGCCTAGCGTCAGGGTTGGGACGACTTTCCCGTTGGATTCGGCTGGGTCCAAGGTGAAGATGGTGAAACAACACTTGCTTGGTGACATACCGACTTTCCACTTGGCGGCCCAGTTCCAGACTGCGTCAAGTGCGGGCTGCAGTTTGGCTCTGCACTCCTCGATCGTCCGTCCTGTGGACATGAGTGCCGTGTCGTCAGCGTAGAGCGACAACGAGGTTGCCTTGGACGCTGGGTCTGCGTTTATGTCGTTAACGTAGATGAGCCAGAGTAGTGGTGCCAGCACACTACCCTGTGGTAGTCCTTCCCGAAAGGTCATCCAGTCCGATGTGGCTGCGTTCCAGCGTACCCTCGATCGGCGGTCCCTGATCAATGCTGCGACCCAACGGGTAATGCAGGCCGGGATACCCATCCCTTTCATCTTGTGCAACAGGCCGTCACGCCAGACACGGTCGTAGGCCTTGGTGAAATCTAGAAGCGCTAGGGCAGCCCGCTCCGGCTTCTTCTGCTCCATAGCGTCGAAGGCGGTTTGTGTCAATCGGACCACTTGGTCAACGGTACTGCGCCCGGTCCTGAACCCAGCTTGGTCTGGGTTAAGCTTCTGGTTCCATTCCAGCAAGTACTTCAAACGTGCGTTGACCATTCTTTCAGCCAGCTTAGAGGTGCATGGGAGTAACGATATCGGGCGGTAGCTGTTGATTTCCGTTGGATCTTTGCCCTTCTTTGGGATGGCGACTATCTCTGGTCTTCTCCATGCTGCTGGCGTCTTGCCTTCCAGCCAGCTTCTGTTGATTAATGACAGAAGCTTCGTTTTCCCAATCGGCGGCAGGTTCACGAGCATTTCATTGCTAACGTGGAGGCTTGCACGCAGTCTGGCGTAGCCCTTGGAACTGGCAGTGTCTTGGAGCTTTGATTGCACTTCGTCTGATCGGTGCATCTTGCTGCTTCATCTTGGGCAGCCTTGACACGGCCGCGAAAGTGCGGCAAAACAGGTTCGCTTTCTGCCGGTCTGTTTTTGCTGGTAGTGTCTTTGATCCTGCTGGCGGTGTGATGATTGCCGCGGGCTTTGCACACTGCCTGCGACCGTCTGCTGCCTTGATGAGGTTCCATAGGTCGGTGCTGACTCCCAGTTCCATGATCTGTTCGCGGATCTTCTTCGACTTTTCTTCTCGGATGGTGTCATCTGCGTGCTTCCGCGCGGTCTTGTATGCCTCAACTGCCTCCGGAGGGTGCCCAGGTGCCACTGCAGTTGCAAGGGCGCGATCTCGTTCCTCTGTTGCCGCTTCGCATGCGGCTGACCAGAACGGAAGGTTTGCGAATCACCAACATGTTTCATCTGGAGTTCGAACCATTATACCGTGTTGCCGATGTTTAAAGATCCAAATATCAAGTTGATACCTGTTGGTACACCAAGCAAACCTCCGAAGTGGTATAATAAGACACGGTTTAAATTGTTTTCAAGTTCTACTGAAGATTACACCAACTAAGTAGTAATAACCCCGCCGTGGGTCCCGGTGTAAAAGCTGTCCCAACCCAGGTTTTAAGAGCTTACTAAAAATCCTGAAAATATTCCTATGTTCCATCCTGAAAACGCCTAATATACACGGACAGCTTTTACACCGGGTCCCTCGTAGTTCACGACTTTTTTCAAAACCAAATTTTCTCTTTCTTTTTTAAATTCTACCAAATGATTTCGAATTGACATGTCGTCAGGGTGCAACCGGAATTCCGGTTCCGGTTCCGGCATTTTTCACCTTCCGGTTCCGGTTCCGGTAAATTTTTACCGGATTTAAAAATTCCGGTGTTATAATTTGGCCGTTTAAGAATCTCTTTTGAAAGCCACTTGTACTCAGAATATAAGCCGTTGATGGTGGATTTCACTTCAGTCGACGACGAAAATCTAAAATACAACAAATAAAATAAATACCTGTGTTCGACTAAGGTTATTTCACAAATAATAGAGCAAAAAATACGAATAAAATGAAATTTTTGGTGAAATGCATTTTTCATTTTCCGGTTCCGGTTCCGGTAAAATTTTCAAATTCCGGTTCCGGTTCCGGTAAATTGTAATTCCGGTTGCACCCTGCATGTCGTGAATTGGGGTTCTGATACTTGGAAAATTGAATTGTGTGTTTTGTTTCGTAATCATTATCTGTATTTCAGATTCTAACAACTGGTTTCGAATCGACAATCGCAAACAAGTCCTGATACGTTGAAAATTGAATTAGTTATTCTGTGTTTGATTAACTATCTGTATTTCAGATTTTATCCAACTGGATTCCGATTGACGTTTATGAAGCAGGGTTTCATACGTTGAGTATTGAGTTGAAAGGTTTGTTTGTGTGTATTTTATACACAGTTCAACTGGTTTTAATGCAATTTCTGGAATCGGATGTTATTGATTTGGAAGGTTTTGTTTGTTAATTATCAAGATATATTTCAGATCCCATCCGAATTTTAAAATTGGGTTATAGTACATAGATTTTGTAATTTATTATCATGTCTAGTAATTATATATGTGTTTAATAAAAAACATGCAGGCCAGTACAGTAAAAATTTAACTGTTTTTGTCTGAATACGCGATAATCGGAGCGATTTAAACTCTGTCTTTTCCAGTGATTTTAAACTGAGCGCTATAAATCTTGGTGACCAACGTATAGATCATGGCCAAAGCATATTTCTAAGTATAGGATACGCCTAAGGTTAGTCCAAAGCTTAAGCTTGCCTAGCAGTTCCGCACAAAAATGGTCCGCCTTGATCTATACATGGACCACACCTTGTATTCAAACCCGGTTCTGCAACCAATTAATACGTTAACACCGCAGTATATTAAGAGTTGGAGCCAACATAAGTCTAATTAAGTAATAGTTTAAGCATTTTTTGTTTGAATAAACAATGGTTGTAGCGAACTAAACTCTATCATTTCTAGTGATTTTAAACTGTGCGGTGTAAATCTTGGGCAATGCATAGATCAAGGCCTAAGCATATGTCTACGCCTAGGATAAGCCAAGAGTTAGTCTAAAGCTTAAGCTTGCCTTGCAGTTCCGCGCAAAAAATGATCCCGTCTTATCTATGCATGCTTAACATAACCCAAACATTTAGATATCAGTAATCAGTGCCTAAAATTTAGAATCTGTGATTAGTGCCTACAATTTTGATTTCAACTATACATAAGCTAAGAGACCGCAATCGATACCCGGTGTCTTCATATACTGCTGCTATTAATACATAGGCCTAAGCTTTTGAAATAGTTAAGCCCTATTTCTTTAGACATACGTAGCCCCAAAATCGAATGCTCTAAAATTTTCTTTCATCTATATGTTTTATACTAGATTTTCACAAATCTCTAGATGAAAATTATAAGATTTAACACATGGAGGTTCACATTTTTGTAGTAGCCGGCGTATGTTTGTTGGAAGTTTATCAGATATAATACACTAAATTTTTTTCAAAATTCAACTCGATATAACATGTATTTCAACAATTCACTACGCCGGCTACTTAGCTAGTGGTTTTAACAAAAACTGTTTAGAAGCTGGCAGGGGGAACTCAAGTTACTGCAAGAAGACGTAGGTTTAGCTATTAGGTTGAAAAACTTTGAAATACCTAACCGCGAAACATAACCGAGCACTAAATAACTTAATTATTACTAAGCTAGAGCATATTTTTTCTAGCACACGTAAACTTTGTGCAGTAAACTTTGTGCAAAAAATGAAGTTTTACGTTTTGCCTGTGCGTAAGTTGATGTACCTTACCTTTCCTTAAGCACCCCTGCATCCCTGCCAGCGTTTGTACATCCCTGCCATCCATTTTAAGTCAGGTTAGACGACGGCAATGCAAACTTTGCTTTTTTCGTAAACATTTTTGTGTTATTTTTCAACAATTCTGATAAGATTGTTTGTTTAACATAACGTGATATTCTATTGTTAGATAATCTGAATCTGCTCTGTTTCTTCTGAGAACTAGGATGGCGTGACATAGGTTTTTAAGTACTTTACCCCCGTTTTTGCTCAGCATAGGATGGCGTGATAGTTAGGTTACCCATGTTTTGCTCAGCGTACCAAGTACTCGCCTAGATCTTAAGATTTTGTATCAACATTGAAAAGATATATAAACTAGGTGCAGACCTTCCAGTTTCAAGTTGTGTTCAAAATGTTTGGTTTGTCTTCGAGTTTTCAAATGTTTTGCCTTGTTGCTATTTTTTCAGATACTTACGTATTAATAATAAAAATAATGTCTAATAAATTACTGCTTGAACCTCCGTTATTGCGCGTTCACAATTCGCCCGAAATCACACTTGCCGAGACATACAAATATTTGGCGCCAAATGATTTCAAAGCTAAGAGATGTAAGTGACTTGAATAATTTGATCTGAATACCCCCAGTGGGTAAAATTTTAGCATTGTCCGTTTATATGAAAACAAATTATAACAGATTTAACCTAAATTCGTCATAGTTTGATTTTTGTGAATCAGCTAACAACTTTATCATGAAACGCATGCTTTACTTTATAAATTTCAACATTTTCATGCATTATTTATAGATGATTACTGTTCGTTGGCGGCGTCGTGTGAAACTGGGCGACAATGTGATTGTATTGATGAGTTAAACGTCATGCTGCTGCTACCTTCTGATGTGAGTATTGCTTTATGATGATACGAACTTTTCATTTTATTTGTAGAATGAATATAATACTACAGTAAAAGTATAGTATTTTTAAAAAGGAATTAAATTAAAGAAATACTAAAGTCTTCTTTGTTTCAAATTGGCTATTTTAAATTTCCTGTTTCAAAAAACCTGAATTCTTGTAGGGTTATTTATTCACATGATTTAATTCAACAAGTTTGTGGTGATGCTATAATTTCTATTGATAACTATTTACTTTAGACTAGTGCGAGAGGTAACGTAAGCTTTGCTACAAAGCTGCTGGATGCGTTCATTGTTTACAAATCAACGCACTTCATTCAGATTGGCCAATCGGATATCAAATTGTTGACAGATTCAGTCGAAATCCGTGGAAGCTGCGTTTTGTTTTTGTCATGAGACAGTCACTTCGTTTTTTGTGAAATCGGCGGACGAAATTTTCGCGTGGATATTGCACCGTAAGTTTCTTTGCAAGCTGACACAAACATGACAATGTCAATACAAACTAGATTTCACTTTTAAATAACGACAGCGTTTAACTCTGATGTCTTGTGACACTGTTCATTGTACGCAGTTTGTCCTGAGTATCGAAATTTTTATTAGAAGACTGGCTATTTTCGAAAACAAATTTGTGTATTCAGTATCTAGCTCGAATTCTCAATCTGATGTTTTAGGTTCAAACCTGCTCGATGGCAACTAAATTGCGATAGCTATGTCAACAATGTGCTGTTCGTATTTGATTATCACTTTCAATTGGAACAACGGTTGAATATTTTGTGTCATGGCTTCCACTATTCACTTTTTGTAAGATTATTTACGAAAAGCGTGACAAATCAGAATTAAATTGAATATTTGTTAAGTATTTATTTTACATTTAATTTTAAACTTTACTTCATTTTTAATTACATGAATTATTTTTGAAAAATTTTAAAAATTCATAAAACAATTGCCAAATTAAATGTTATACTACATTTTTAAATTGAAGTGAACGCAGCATCAATAACCCAGTTTTATCTTATAAATGTTATAGATTACTCCAACTCCTCCAGGATTTGTTATAGATTACGTCTCCTTGTCGTGAAAATGAGTACGTCAGCGATTTTAACGACGACGATGACACACATTGAACCCGTTCGAATTTGTCCACAATAATGTGTCAAATTTTTCGCTTTATAAAAACGAGACTCCTGTTTTCACCACCGAAGGTCTTCATTCGAAATTTGCCGACAACGATTTTGCATTTGCTTATTTCTTGATGTTCAGAGGACTAGGTTTTATTAACCGCAATATCGATATAAGCTACAACGATTATCCTGTGGCTACACGATCTGGATAGCGGATTTAACTGCGTCGAACTCAAGTGGTTGTACATCTTTCTTCGAAAAACCTGCCGTTGGATATCTTAAGATTAAACTAACCTTCAGCGAACCCGTGGCTGAAGACACGATCCTGTATGCGTTATGCGAAGAATCAACGAACCTCGTCTTCTAGTCGAATAGAACTCCAGCGTACACTAATTAAGTATAAGCTAGTCGTTATTACGGATAAGTCCAAATAGTAGAATTCTAATTGTAGGCGAATCGATGTCAGGTAAAACAGAACTCTGTTTTAGACTTTTGACTGAGGCTTGTTTTGTCAGTAAATTTAACAAAATTTTGTTCTGCTACGATGTGTATCAACCTGCGTACGATAATTTAAAATTAACATTGCCTAATATTATATTTCATAAAGGTTTACCGACGGAAGTGATTGAGGATAGCGAATATTTTGAAAGCGGCCACACAGCAGTAGTTTTTGATGATCTTCAACATAAAGTTATTAATTCTGTTGAATGCATGCGCGTTTTTACAATTTATAGTCATCATCGAAATATTACCACCTTGTGTTTGTTCCAGGGTTTATTTTTGAAAGGTAAATATAGCGTGCTGATAAGTAGGCAAATGACTCATATGTTTCTAATGTCTTGCCGTAGAGATTTGAGGCAAATCAGCACTCTAGGACAAAGCATACTGCCTAACAAATCGAAAAAATTTGTTGGCGTCTACGAGCAAGTTATTCAGGATAAACCTTTTGGTTTTCTATGGGTAAATTTGTGTCCGTACAGCCACCCGCTATTAACATTTCGAACATCACTTCCGTCAGATTCAATTCAGGAAATCTTTGTATTGTAATAAATTAAAGTTACCAGCGTAATTATATAAAGTTTGTGATTAACGATAACTTAATTATTTTGTCATGTAAAAATATGTCTTCGGTTGTGATATCAAATATTGATAATTTAGATATTCTGCCTCATATTTCTAATCAAGAAAAAGCGAAACGGTTTATTTCTGCACACCCTGCTCTAGTGAAAGTTTTAACTGAAATAGCGTACAATTTAGTCCACACTAACCTTGAATTTTCAAAGACAGATCGTAACTACATCAAACGACATCGGAATCTGTTACTGAAGCTAGCCAAAAAAACGACCTCAGTTGCCGCGAAGAAAAGATAAATTTTCAAACATTTAGCCATTATCAAAAAGATTATTAAAATTTCACTACCGTTACTGAAAACGTTTGTGTAATGTCTAAATATTACTTAATCAAAGACGGTCTTTTACCTAATTTGCCTGAAAACCCGTCTGCCTTTGAAGAAAAGGCTTTCCAAATTTTAAATTCAAATTTGTCAGTATCCGAAAAAGCAGAGCAGCCTTACGATCTTGTAAGACCTGAACTAGTAAACGAACAACAGCAATCTTTCGACGATGTCATTAATTTATTTCCAAAAGCATATAGAAATAAAGCAAAAATCTTGCTGCATTTTATGCGTAAAGCAGTTATAAATGATGATGGTAGTTTTTCTATTGATGGGCATCAGTTTTCATCAATTGTAGATCTGATGAGATATGTTCTGTTACCGTACGAAAAAAACATTCCTGCAGATGGACCCCAATTCGTTAAGTACTTGAAGTCTGTTAATGTACCAGCTGCAGTGTTTACAAAGAACTTTCCCGAAAGTTTCGATTCAAGAATGTCAAGCTGGAAACAGTTATTCTAAATTTTTACCAGCTTTTCGTTAAGCTTAACGCTAATATAAAACCTTACTTTATATATTTAGATACACTTTTAATGCATAAATAACGCACCTGCAACAGTAAGATCCTCCTCGATGCAGTAATTTTTGAACTGTTCTGTAGGAATGATAACCACTACACACTCTGCAGTAGTTATGATTAGTAGAGTGGGCTGATAAGTTTCCACGTGAATACAGGTGGCAGTTGTCTTCATATGGTTCACGGTATAGACAAATCGAGCAAAATTCTTTGTTAGTTTTTTCCGGAAGCATCATAGTTTCTGTCACAACATCGTCGGTGATTTGTTTATCAATCTCACGATGCCTAGCTAAATCAACATCCCAATACTTTTGAGCAACATTGGATACATTTCTAGCCATTTGTTCGATTATAATTCCTTTAAGCAACTCAGCAGCTTCAGTCCAATTATTTATTGTAGTTGGAAACAGAGTATTGGTATCTTTAGCGCTTGCTATGTATTGAACTGACTCATTTTGTGCTGTTGGGTATGACATTGTCGGTTCTGTTGCTGGAACCGAACGCGATGCTTCAGCAGATAGCATTAATGCATTATGCTGCACATGCAAACACAGTTTCAACGCGCAAGTCGCGCACGGATTAAATAATACTTGGATTCAGTGTGATTATTGCTTAGAGAGATGTCATATGGAGTTTGTCAACTTACCTGAGGAACCGTGGCATTGCTTTAAGTGTGACACCTGTTACTAAGTCACAGTGACTATGTTGTCGGCGAACCTTTACGTTCAATTATGTTTCAGTTGGTCACACTAACCATAAGAATTGTCAATCTATTACAAATTATGGTATGGATTAAGTCCTCATCCATACACACAGCTTGCGTTTACGTACCTAGATTATAATGTTTCACCAGCTTGCTAGCAGGTATCTATTTAATAAAATTTATCATTTTGTTTCTCATTGTTGTTAGCAATTAGAATAGGTAGGCAATCAACAATCCAGTGTTGCTGCTCCACTAAGTGTTGACTTTTGTATCTGTTTCAGTGCTTTAGTATTGTATGTAGTCGTTTTCGTTTGCTACATCCCAACCATGTACGGCGACAACCCGTTTCGCAACAACGGACCCGGATTTGTCATTGAACATACACCCGCCAAGAATTGCATCCAAAACATCCAGCTGGTGTTGCTGCATACACATTCACAGCAACATCGTTTTTCGGAGACCGCTATTCGAGCCGCGGTTGGTGATCAATTACGAACATCCGGACATATAGGATCCGTGCATGCAATTGTTCACCAACACACGCACACTTCTGTATGCAAAACTAGACAGATAGCTGTACGGACTGGGTGTCCCGTGGCTCGTGTTTTAGAGACATCAACGAACTGTTATAAGCTAAATAGATACCAAACACATCGACAGACAACCAAATTATATCGCGACGCATATACCCGACATCTTACAGCAGAAATTATGTATTTGGAAACTTATTCACGGCTACAATCAACTATGTCAACGACGAAAAATCAGTGTACCAGAACGACTACAAAAACGTATAAAGTTGGTGAAACGGATCCGCTCACCATCACCAACTTGAGAAACCAGTTACTAAGGTGACGGTTGACGAACCAGTGACAACAAACAAATCTAAACAACAAACTTTAGCAGAACGACTACCTGAACGACAACCACCAAAACCAGATTTCACAAATGCATTGACATATATACTGGAAAAATGCTAGCACATGAAATACCGCAACGATATCCGGACTTTGACTACCCACTCTTTGACGGCGAACGATTATGGTAAAGACAACAAAATCAATTACAATTCCACTTACCACGATGTATTTTTCGATGTACGAACCGCCACGGCTTCAGGAAAACTAGACAAACTGGTTACGTGGACATATCGCCGAAATTGCCCACAAATTCAAGGAATAACTCCAACAAACATAAGCACATACACAACGTATAACAACTATGACAAACCGTGAGTTTATTGACCAATTATGCGCTACTGAAGCGTATATACTTCTTTGAAGCATCACACCAACCCGGTGTCCAGGACTTGACAAACACACGTTACGTATATTGACGCACTTCGAACGCTTGGTGCGTTTGTACGTGACCGAGTCATTCGTGTGATCGCACGTTGTGATTGAAATATGACCTATTTACCATTTGTTGCATGCCCACCCTTGTGACCGATGAAAATGGAACTATACAAAATTCTCGAACCAACGACGGACATTTAATTACGTGATCCTGGACTATGACGAATCCAAAATTATCTTGCTTACCTCAACGCTTACATGCTATGGAAACGGAACTTAAAGACGCGACGGAGTTTGTACGCATTACCACGTCTCGTCACCTTCGTCCGCTAGCCGCTAAGGCTTTAGGCCCTATCTGCGACTACCGGCACAAATGACAACTAAATTCCTAGCACACGGGTCGCAAAATAGCGCCCATTATATTATTTTACAGCGCCTTGAAGTTGTCTATTTTTACTTAAAACCTACTTTATAACGCACTTATTCATTGACCTGACATAAACCACTATTTGTCACACTTATCGGACATGACATTGTACATTATATACGTCGGGTACCGCCACTGTGGCGCTTGAGTCTCATTTTATAGGGTGGCCTCTGCAGTTAGCTCCACGAGCAACATCGCGTTGTCTCAAACATACTAGTGACTGCCTCATGCTAAGTCACTATATGCGTCACAGTATATATTTGACACACTATTCCACAAAAAGCCTTGACGTTTTGGCTACAAAACCCATTTAGTTGCGTTGCATTGTTGTTATAATGTGCAGTATAAATAGTTTCAGGATGTTTGGGAAAAGTTTAAACATTTTTGTGTTGTTCGTATTGTTGTAGTAATTGACGCCCGGACGTATTTGAATTAGCTGTCCCGTAGCCTGTGTCTGGCAGAATTTTATTACATATATTTCGCATAGTTTTTGCAATCCCCCGGTACTTTTCACCTGTATATTACTTTTCGGCCTTATGGCACTCGCACAAAAGTTCTTAGTGTTGAAAGTCTGTGAAAGCTGTAATCGACATCAAACAGACAAACGGGTTTGTGTATTTTGAGTTTCGTACTTGATACGTGCCAGTAAAGCGGATAAACAGCGTCTCATAAACGCGTACAGTGGTAGAATTGTGTGAAATTGTATTAAAACTGTCCCAAAATTGACCGGAAACTAGACCATGTGCGGCTTCGGATCGGTCGAAAATCCCCGTTTTTGACCAATCCTAACCTCACACTAGTCCAGACCTTATTGTAAGAATGTGAGACATACTTGTCCTTGTGCATATGCAATAAATGAAGTGAACATTGTGGTGTACGGTCGACAGATATAGTCGCGTTTATGGCAGTGATACAGACATTTATGCAAATAATCGCCATGTTGTGCTTTAAAAACATTCCAAAATGACGCTCAACACCAAATAACCGCCTTAATTTTGTGTATTTTACTGTTATTTGATGTAAAATATGTGTTTTAGCGTTCTTTTGCAGCATTATGCCATGGGACGGCATAAAAATGAGTCCCCCGGTTGTCGGGCAGGGGTCCTGTGGTTGCCCTGCAACCACAGTTCCCCGCCCTCGATTGCCGCGGGCTCTGTTTATGTCCTCCCGTGGCCTCTAATGCTTGCAAACCCGCTTTTATGCGACATTACCGTCGCTTTGTACTTGTTTGAGTTAAGTCGATTTTAGTAGTTTATGAATGTGCCGTTATTTTGCCTTATATTGTGCCTGTATTCGTTATTTCTTATATTCTGGGTTATTTTTGCTCGCGCATTCTATTTTCCTATTCAAAACCTTTAAATTTACCAAAAACCTCCCCAAAATTCCCCAACTTATTTCTGCCAATTTTTCGAGCTACCCCTTGAGTTTTTCCGGCTAAATAATAATTCTATTGGCTTAGCTAGTTTTAGTGCGCATTCGGACATCTTTCTATCGGACATATATTACGAGTATTACGAGCATTACGAATTTTAGTGAATTGAGTGCAAATTGTAGTTTACAGCCATCCGTCAGCCAGAATAACGGCTTTAGGACCTCGGAATAGCGAAATTGTTAGTTTGCGGCTGGAAAATACTGTTTTGTAGCGACGCCTCGGTGTTTACGCAAAATTGCGCATATTTAGTTGCAAAAAGTGCAACTTCTGTATTATCGGTATAATTGCGTGGAGTGCGTTGCGATTGTTTCCGTTTGGGCAGAATTGCCGTAAAATTACTGGATTTGGACTATTTCTACCCGGATTTGACGTAACATTTGGATTCTCACCCGGTTTTGACATAGTTTTGAGTTGTCCCGAAATTTCGTAAAATTGCGGATTTCGCGAGTCAAATTGGCATCGCCGATCTTTATGTTGTGTACGCTGCCGTATTGTTTGTTCTGTTACTTGTATTAAACCTGCAAAACTCGGTGTTAACACTCCAGAGCGTACTAACCCGGATCAGATCACTTAGAATTGCATGAGTCAAAAACCTACAATTTTTGGATATTTTAGCCTCAAACAGGGCCAAATAGCGAAGTCCAGAGCTGACACTACCTAGACTGACACTTATAACGCTGCCCTATTTAGCATGTGCACATTATAGACAAGCATGCTTTACATGCTTGCACGGAAGAAAAATTATTTTTGTACCTAAAATTGCTGCGCTTTGCGCAAACGGAATCAGGGGAGGTAATAGTGTCTTTTTGCCAAAAAGTTTAAATTCTTCGTCGTCATAAAAAGTTTTCGCCTTACTCCCTCTAGCTACGTATCTACCGTTATGGGAAAATTAAGCAGCAATAGCGTAAAGCCGTGTTCCCACGTGCAAACTTTGCAGCAAAAACTTGCACGTGCAACTTTCACGCGCAGCTTAGGTCACAAAGCATCTCTTTCAGGTCCTTAAAGTTTGGCAGTTGTGGTATCTGGGCTAGGTTGGATTGATTGCCACCATAGTGCAACCGGAATTCCGGTTCCGGTAGGGAAATCCGGTATTCTCCACTATCCGGTTCCGGTAAAAAATCTGGTATTTTTACAACGCAATTTTCCGGTACTTTCGGCATTGAAATTTTCCTCATAAGAAAGCTGAAAAATTGACATATTCTAACTTATTTTTCTAAAATTGACAGAGCGTGTATTGCCAAAATTTTTAATTTGTGTCATACTTTATAATTGATCATTCGGTTCCAGCTACTGCATTTATTTTAGGATTTTGGCATGCTAAATGGGCCGTTTACACCCCTAAAATAGATAAAGTAGCGTTAAAACTGAAGTCATTGCTTTCCGTTCCGGCTCCGGTTCCGATGCTTTTTCAACTTTCTGGTTCCGGTTCCGGTATTTTATAATTCCGGTTGCACCCTGATTGCCACTTGAGAGAACGACTTGAAAAATATCACCAGCGAAGCGAGCGAAAAGCTAGACGCTATTGTCTTTTACTCCGGTACTTACAGAACATCTGATTGAAGTCTTTGTGGGAGAATTATTTTTGTCATATGAAATATTTTCTAGGCTCTAGCTGTTGAAACAGATTGAGCGAAGGATCGAAACAAGAATTTAGAGTCAGCTTGTGGTTTAAACTGCCAAACTTGATGGCCACCTTTGAACAGTACCCCAGGCAATTTTTTTCAAAATTGATTCATGAACATATTATTTGACTGAAAGTAAAAATGCACGAACACCGCGAGTTGGCCAATCCCAAAATTGTTCTGCTCCATCAAACTCAAATAGAATTCATACTGTGGTTATCTGCACACAGACAAATTGTCTTTGAGTAATTAAGCGTTGTTTTAAGTCGCTGCCGGGGCCGGAGGTCAACGAAATTTGCCGAAGCCGGAGCCGGAGGTTAGGCGAAATTATGTAGTAAAAATGATGGTTAATTAGTTAATTTATTACCAATATGTGCAAAATTGTAGTGACCAGAATAAAGAGGATGACGCAAACTAAAAATTTTGGCAATACACACTCTGTCAATTTTAGAAAAATAAGTTAGAATATGTCAATTTTTCAGCTTTCTTATGAGGAAAATTTCAATGCAGAAAGTACCGGAAAATTGCGTTGTAAAAATACCAGATTTTTTACCGGAACCGGATAGTGGAGAATACCGGATTTCCCTACCGGAACCGGAATTCCGGTTGCACTATGGTGGCAATCAATCCAACCTAGCCCAGATACCACAACTGCCAAATTTTAAGGACCTGAAAAAGAACTCTGAAATTGGACTCGAAGCCAGCTAGAGGATCAAAACTGCTTTGTGACCTAAGCTGCGCGTGCAAGTTGCACGTGCAAGTTTTTGCTGGAAAGTTTGTACGTGGGAACACGGCTTTACGCTATTGCTGCTTAATTTTCCCATAACGGTAGACACGTAGCTAGAGGGAGTAAGGCGAAAACTTTTTATGACGGCGAAGAATTTAAACTTTTGGGCAAAAAGACACTTGAGCTCCACTCACTATTACCTCCCCTGATTCCGTTTGCGCAAGGCGCAGAAATTTTAGGTACAAAAATAATTTTTCTTCCGTGCAAGCATGTAAAGCATGCTTGTCTATAATGTGCACATGCTAAATAGCGCAGCGTTATAAGTGTCAGTCTAGGTAGGAACCAAGGACATCAGACCTTTCTACCAAGCATCTGGAAAAGCGGGCTAGAGCGGGGATAGAACTCTCAGCGTGCGGATTCTTAAAGCGAGAACTCAACCACTGCGCCACGTAGCCCGCCTCTCCAACTGCCTTTTTCGTCGACTATATCTGTACACCACAATGTGCACTGCATTTATTGCATATGCACAAGGACAAGTATGTCTCACATATTTATATGCCCTTATTTTCAACAAGGTCGTCCCTTGACCGTCCATCCTATTTTCGACCGGATACCGTGTTCATAGCGCGGCAGTTTACCATTGCGCTCACGGTGTGGCCCCCATGTCAGTCTAGGTAGGAACCAAGGACATCAGACCTTTCTACCAAGCATCTGGAAAAGCGGGCTAGAGCGGGGATCGAACCCTCAGCCTGCGGATTCTTAAAGCGAGAACTCTACCACTGCGCCACGTAGCCCGCCTCGCCAACTGCCTTTTTCGTCGACTATATCTGTCGACCGTACACCACAATGTTCACTGCATTTATTGCATATGCACAAGGACAAGTATGTCTCACATACTTACAATAAGGTCTGGACTAGTGTGAGTTAGGATTGGTCAAAAACGGGGATTCTCGACCGATCCGAAGCCGGTCCTCGTCTAGTTTCCGGTCAATTTTGGGACAGTTTTAATACAATTTCACACAATTCTACCACTGTACGCGTTTATGAGACGCTGTTTATCCGGTTTACTGGCACGTATCAAGTACGAAACTCAAAACACACAAACCCGTTTGTCCTTTTGATGTCGATTACAGTTTTCACAGACTTTCAACACTTAGAACTTTTGTGCGAGTGCCATAAGGCCGAAAAGTAATATACAGGTGAAAAGTCCCGGGGGATTGCAAAAACTATGCGAAATATATGTAATAAAATTCTGCCAGACACAGGCTACGGGACAGCTAATTCAAATACGTCCGGGCGTCAATTACTACAACAATACGAACAACACAAAAATGTTTAAACATTTCCCAAACATCCTGAAACTATTTATACTGCACATTATAACAACAATGCAACGCAACTAAATGGGTTTTGTAGCCAAAACGTCAAGGCTTTTTGTGGAATAGTGTGTCAAATATATACTGTGACGCATATAGTGACTTAGCATGAGGCAGTCACTAGTATGTTTGAGACAACGCGATGTTGCTCGTGGAGCTAACTGCAGAGGCCACCCTATAAAATGAGACTCAAGCGCCACAGTGGCGGTACCCGACGTATGTAATGTACAATGTCATGTCCGATAAGTGTGACAAATAGTGGTTTATGTCAGGTCAATGAATAAATGCGTTATAAAGTAGGTTTTAAGTAAAAATAGACAACTTCAAGGCGGTGTAAAATAATATAATGGGCGCTATTTTGCGACCCGTGTGCTAGGAATTTAGTTGTCATTTGTGCCGGTAGTCGCAGATAGGGCCTAAAGCCTTAGCGGCTAGCGGACGAAGGTGACGAGACGTGGTAATGCGTACAAACTCCGTCGCGTCTTTAAGTTCCGTTTCCATAGCATGTAAGCGTTGAGGTAAGCAAGATAATTTTGGATTCGTCATAGTCCAGGATCACGTAATTAAATGTCCGTCGTTGGTTCGAGAATTTTGTATAGTTCCATTTTCATCGGTCACAAGGGTGGGCATGCAACAAATGGTAAATAGGTCATATTTCAATCACAACGTGCGATCACACGAATGACTCGGTCACGTACAAACGCACCAAGCGTTCGAAGTGCGTCAATATACGTAACGTGTGTTTGTCAAGTCCTGGACACCGGGTTGGTGTGATGCTTCAAAGAAGTATATACGCTTCAGTAGCGCATAATTGGTCAATAAACTCACGGTTTGTCATAGTTGTTATACGTTGTGTATGTGCTTATGTTTGTTGGAGTTATTCCTTGAATTTGTGGGCAATTTCGGCGATATGTCCACTTAACCAGTTTGTCTAGTTTTCCTGAAGCCGTGGCGGTTCGTACATCGAAAAATACATCGTGGTAAGTGGAATTGTAATTGATTTTGTTGCCTTTACCATAATCGTTCGCCGTCAAAGAGTGGGTAGTCAAAGTCCGGATATCGTTGCGGTATTTCATGTGCTAGCATTTCGCCAGTATATATGTCAATGCATTTGTGAAATCTGGTTTTGGTGGTTGTCGTTCAGGTAGTCGTTCTGCTAAAGTTTGTTGTTTAGATTTGTTTGTTGTCACTGGTTAGTCAACCGTCACCTTAGTAACTGGTTTCTCAAGTTGGTGATGGTGAGCGGATCCGTTTCACCAACTTTATAATTGCTGTTGCTGCTTTGGCTGCTGCATCGACTGTCTCGTTTCCGATAAGGCCGATATGACCAGGGACCCATTGCAGATTTATTCTTCCTCTCGCTCGACGTAAAGCTTTCATTGTCTGTGCCGCATCTGTTGTTGTGTTGCTGTTGTTGTTTGCCATACATCTTAATGCCGTGCTCGACAGATGAGGTCTTCCGAGTGCGACGAATATGAACTGATTCCAGCTTCTAGGCGGAGTGCTTCTACGGGGGTTGTTGCAACTTGCCCCGTGATAATGCGAAGCGCCTTGTTTTGGCAGCGATCGAGCTTTTGCATGCTAGACCGTGAGATCCATGGTTGCCACGCTGCAGCACAATAGTCAAGAACGCTACGACATACGGTGATATAGACTTGTCAAACAGCCTTTCGTTTCCATCCCCATTCGCTGTTAGCCAGACAGGCTAATATGTTGGCACGCTTCTTCGCGCGTTCACAGATAGCATCGACATAAGCGCCAAAGCTGAGGCATCTGTCAAACATAAGGCCAAGAAATTTTGGGTTGGGGTTTAGTTGTAGCTGCTGTCCATCGACGAATACCTTCGGAACCCAACGGGCTTCTCTAGTATTTGTCGAGAAGAAACCAATTTCACACTTCGACGCATTCAGTGGTAGTTTCATTTGAGCACTCCATCTACGGATTGCAACGAGTCCTGCTTCTACTGTTTTTGCCGCCAACGATTTGTCTGCTGATGTGGCCCGGATTGCGATGTCATCACCGTACATGCTGACTGATAGTCCCTCGGGGACAACTTGACGAACCCCGTTGATGTAGATAATAAATAGGAGAGGTGAGAGTACAGCGCCTTGGGGGACACCTTGTGGTAGGTGGTGCTGACGGCTCAGGGCGCCGTCAAGCCGAACACGAGCTTGCCGGTTACGTAAGAATCCGCGGCACCACCTAATCAGTTTCACGGGTACTCCAATTTCGAGCATGCGACCAATTAATTCGTCACGCCACACTTTATCAAAGGCCTTGGAGTAATCTAGTAAGGCAAGCACTGTTCTTCCTGCAGGTTTTGCTTGGAAGCCGTCGCTAATTTCTTGTGCGAGTCTGATGACTTGATCTTCGCAGCTCCGGTTCTTTCGAAAGCCCGCTTGGTCGTTGCACAACCATCCATTCTGCTCGGCAAGATGATATAATCGAGCACCGACCATTCTTTCCAACGTTTTGGCTATCACTGAGGTTAGGCTAACAGGTCGATATGATTCAAGCTTGCTCGCAGGCTTGCCACTTTTAAGCAACGGAATGATGTCGGCGTCTCTCCACGCTTGCGGGCAGCAGCCCAGTTCCCACGATTGGTTGAAACAGCGAAGCAAGAAATCTTTTGCTGATGGACCAAGGGCCTTCAGAAATCTTGGGGAGACGCCGCCCGGTCCAGCTGCAGACTTCGCTCGCATCGCCTTGATAGCGGAGTCCATCTCTGCCGCGGTGAAGGGGCAGCATGCTGGGCTAGCTGCATCATTGTTTGCTGCTGCTGTCAAGCTTTTGCGCACTTTCGAGATGCGCTCACGTTCCGCTTTGCTAAACTTCAAGCTACTAACTTGGGCGTAGTATTTAGCAAATGCTTCAGCCTTAGCCATACGACCCTTTAGTGCCTTGCCGTTAACTATCATGACTTCATTCACGTTACTTGTTGATGTTGAGCCTTTGAGTGACTTAATTAGCTTCCATGCTTTCTCACAGTTGTTGTTGATGTTGCTGTCCTCTACAAACTCAGCCCATTTCTCGGCTTTGACGGACGCAATCAATTCACGAACACGTTTGCATTGTGTTACCCATTCTTGTCTGTTGTCGGCAATATTGCGTCGTAGTCGATTTCGAATTTTGATGGCTTCTTTTATTTCTGGAGTGAGATACCCTCTATCATGCTTTTTCTGAACGACTTTGCCGAAATGTTTATTGGCAGCTGCAATTATGATATTTGTAAAGCTGTTGACTCGGCTTCGAATGCTAGTAAAGCCACTCCAGTTAGCTCTGGACCATTTCCACGGCGCGCCGGTAACCGATGTCGGTGGACCCATTGTCTGAACATCCATGTGCAGCGTGATTGCAATCGGTTGGTGATCTGAGCCAATACACTCTAACACCCGCCAGCTGACTCTATTCATCATGTGGTTCGGGACAAAGGTGACGTCCGGGGCACTTTTGCCCCCCGTGCCAGGGTTAACCCTAGTGGACGAGCCATCATTCACGCATGACATCGACTTGTCCATCATCCATGCTTCAATTGCAGCACCCATTTCGTCTTCAGGCTGTTGGTCGTCCCACAGGGTCGAATGAGCGTTTAGATCACCGGCGATGAGATGCGGGCGCTCTTGTGACAGGTCGTGTGGGTTGAATCCCGGCTGCCTGTCTTCGCCCTCTACAGTTCTGATCGGTGGGCAATAGGCATTGACCAAGTTCATCGTTGTTGATTTGCTACCGCTGATTTGGATTGCTTGTGCTTCAAGGGCAGAGCCCGGCGCGGTGGATATCGGAAGAATTGAGTATGGCACATCGTTTTTGATGTATATCATCAGACCGCCGCCGCGTCGTATCTGGCCGTCAACTTTCGGTGGACGGTCCAGTCGAACCGAACTATAGCCACTAAACCGCGGCTCCTTCTTCTCTTTATGCAGCTTCGTCTCTTGTATCGTAGCAACGTCGATCGCATTGTCTCTCAGGCACTGCTCCAGTTCAACCGGTTTGGTACAGACGCCGTTAGCATTCCACTGCAGGAGATTCAGGCTTCGTCTGACCACAAAATCCGATTTTTTTTCAGATGTGCATTTGGCTTCAGAGACTGCGCTTGCTTGAGTGGGCGCGGCATCTCTGGTTGTGGGTGCTGTGCATACGTCACAGCTCCACGCTTCCCTGTTGAGCAGCGCTTCCTGCTGGCCCCTGGTTAGCTTTGTGCATTTTTTTTGAAAACGCTTGCTGCACTGTGCGCATTTGGCAGCGGAGGCGATGTTGACGATCGACTTCCGGCATGAGGTGCATGTCGACTTGACTTCTTTCGGCAGCGGTTGCTTCGGTTGGAGCAGGACCGGCGCACCAGCAAGTGTGTTGCTGCGATCTCGCAGTGTAGTTGGCTCACGACAGCTGTTGCACGACCACGAGCTACTGCGCTGAGTTTGGGCTCGCTTCAATTGACTACAGCGTTCTTGTTTATGGCAAGTGGCGCCGCATTGACATCGTATTGGGGTATAGTTTGCACGAATCGGATCGCCGCAGGCGTCACATGATTCTGCTGCTTGACTCATCGCGATCGTTGTATTTTGACTGACCTTGTTTGGGGGTGACGATGTCATCGATGTATCATGGCACTCCGGACAAATCCAAGACGCAGTGAAGAGTGGCGTTGCAGTTTTCAGTTGCTCCAGTGTGAGCATGGAACATCGCTGGTGGCACCACATCGCGCAGTTCGTGCATTGAATCGACCAGCATTGTGATACATGACTTGAGCAGACGCTGCAAGGGACAGTCGTTCTGCTCCGTTGTGGTGCAGGATTGGTCTCAACGTCGCCAGCCTGAATAATCAGATACCAGGGGTCGTGGGCTGGATCAAGACCCCTGGTAACCAAAAACCCTATTGTTGGGACCCGGGCCCCGAATCTCGGCCATATTGAGGCCGTGGGGGAGGTTGCCGGATGAGGGAGCCCTTCGCCGTCCGATTGCTGGACGTTGCACCCGTGCGCCAACGATGAGGCGGGCTTCATGGCGGGGGTTGTTGTCGCGCCGGTTGCAGCTGTCGCGTCTTGAGATTGAGTGCTATCTATATACGCCAGGGTGGCAACAAAGATTCGGATTCGGCAAAAATTTGAGGTTCGGATTCGGATTCTGATTCGGTTGAGGAAAAGCCGAATCCAAAAATCCAATCCAACAAAGCTCGGCAATATGGTTTTTCATTTTTATGCCATAAAATTTTTAAATACCTTGCTATGAAAATCAATATTTTTTATTTCAGGTGAGAAATCTCTGAACTGACGTCGGGACGAAATATATTAACGTATTAAAAGTAATACAGTTGGCATTGCGTTGATATTCTGAAACAAATTAAGATATATCTGAAATTTGCAACAGGCAGGATTCGGATTCGGCAAATTAGCACTGGATTCGGATTCGATCAAATCGTGGATTCGGTGCCACCCTGATATACGCTGGTTTTAATCGATCGATAGAAAGCTTTCATGAGTGGCTACTTGTTGGCGTGAGCAGGCTCAGTGCTCCTCCTTCAAAAATCCGTTGCTAATTGATCGGGGAAACGAATCACTGTGTTGACGTCGAATCTGGTCGATTATGGAATAGTCTGTCGGGTTCTTGTCGCACCGGTTGCAGTTGTCGCGTCTTGAGATTGAGTGCTATCGATATATATACGCTGGTTTTAATCGACCGATAGAAATAGTTTCGCGCCTCCCAAGAACGTCCAGAGTATAATGTGTTTCACTTCGTTGTAAAACTCGGAAAGGTTCCTTGTAAGGCGATTGAGGTGGTTTTCGAATAGCATCGATTCGAACAAATACAAAATTTGATTGACGTAAGGACGTGGGAATATAGAACGGTCGATCGGTATTTCGAGTGGTTGTAGGGCGTACGTAGTTTGCCCATAATATGTCTCAAACGGGCGATAAATGAGGCCGGATCGGTCGGTTGAAAATCCTGCATTGACAACATCTCGCCAGGTAGGCGACTAGGAGCGCCGTATAGCATTTCGGCGGCCGTTGCTCCGATGTCTTCTTTGAACGTTGACCAGATGCCGAGAACTAGAAACGGCAGGGCTAATGTCCATTGATGACTGTAGACGTGGCATCTGATGGAGGCAGCTGAACCATCCCGTTGGCGACAGGGTGATAAGCCGTCGTGCTCAAATGAGTTCCACCGAACAGTTTTGTAAGTTGCTTGAACAGCATGGATTCAAATTGCCTTCCACAGTCCGTAGCGATGAAACTCGGAACACCGAAACGTGCGATTCATCCTGTCAGCAGAGCTCGAGCGACCGGTTCGGCAGTGATGTGGGAATTAGGTAATGTTTTAGGCCAGCGGTTGAAGCGATCTATCACGGTCAACAATTACGATTGACCATTCGATGGCCGTAAGGGACCAACGATGTCGACGTTGATATGATCGAATCGACGGTCAGGAAGAGGATATGCAGACATGATTTTGTCCATTGTATGACGACTGACTTCAATTTGAGCGAACAGGTGTCACGTTGCATAATTTCTTCGAAAGATTTGTCCCGGGTTTGAGTATCAGCCAACATCTGATAGTCGATCCCACGTGTCACAACGTGAATACGGGATAGTGCGTCAGCGGCGTTGTTGTCTTCACCACTGATGTGACGTATGTCACTTCTGAATTCGGCTATGAATGGGAGATGGCGAAGTTCTCTCGGCGACAGTCGTTCAGATCGGGATTGCAGGGCGAATGTCAACGGTTTGTGATCGGTCAGGACGAAAAACTGTCGGCCTTCTATAATATGGCGAAAGTGGCGGATTGTCATGTAATCGCTAAGAGTTCCCGACCGAAGGTGCTATAACGGGACTCTGTGTCCGTCATCTTTTTCGAGAAGAATGAGAGCGGCTCCCATTTGCCGTGGCGTTGTTGCTGAAGCACAGCCCCACTGCAACGGTCCAGGCATCTACCAGGATGCTGAGCGGGGCATTTGGAACGGGATGCGTCAGCATTATCGCTTTTGTTAGAGCATCCTTGCAGGCTTCGAACGCCGCTGATGTCGTCGCCGTCCAGTTAACCTGTTTAATTGATTTTGATTTGGCACTGGAAGCTAGCGACGACAGAGGGGCGTTGATGTCCGCGCAATGCGGAATAAAGCGATGGTAGAAGTTGAGCAACCCAAGAAATGCTTGCAGCTTCTTCGATGATTGTAAGCGTTGGAACGTCTGTGCCGCGTTGCGAAGTCCAAACGGCATTCGGACGTACTCAAAAAGACCGAAAGGTGTGACTATAGCTATTTTCGGGATGTCGTCGGGTGCCACTGCTATTGGATGGTGTGGGCGGACCAGGTTCAGTATCGTAAATGCCCGTTTTCCTGCCAGATAAGCCGTGAAATCCTGGATGTGTCGAAGCGGATTTAATAGACAGATAATACCGAAATTTATGTACCGTATCACAACAAGTAAGATTAAAATTAAAATTCCAAAGTTCCGTTTCCGATTGATTGTGCAATCGGAATCGAAATCGGAACTCGTATTGAATCGGAATTCCTGTTGCGCCCTGCATACATGTGTTGTAAATGCTTACATGTAACCATGTACGTTTATAATTTTTATTCGATAACACTAACGCTGGACAATTTGATAAAGATGACCAGTGTTATTTTAGGTGTGTAGTACTATCTCAGTGTGTTCCTGTTCCTAGGTCGCAGCCTAAATTTCGGCGTAAAAATAAGTCTAAAACTAAGACTAAGCCTAAGCGAAAATAAAACATAGCCAAGCTACCTATAATTTATGGTGTCAGCAAAACTGCACGCCCTTCAACGTAACATAAGCCAATGTGATGTAGCATTTTTCGTCCTATTTTTTAGACGGTGTTAATTATATATTATGGTTGTGAAGTCCAGGATGCGATCGGATACCAAAAAAATGCCGGAGCCGCATAAATTAATATCCGGCCGAAGCGGGATAATTAACTCATATGTAAGACTAAATGTATTCAAATATCTGAACGTAGCTAACAATCCTTCATTCCATTATCTAAGGTTTCCTAACCTCGGTTAGGCACGGGCAAATAACGTTTTGTCCCCATATGCCATGTCCAAGGACATAGACCCCTGAACCGGAGCCAGGTCCCGGGGAATTTTACTAGCTATTAAACCAGAGTTCGACCGGAGACCAAAAAATGCCGGAGCCGAATTAATAGCCGGCCGGAGCCAGATAATTACGTAATTCAAATCTAATATTATATTGAGTAGATGGAATTCAAGTATCAGTACCTGGCTTCTCCACAGTTTTAAAATTTCCGCCGGGGGGGGCGTTTCCTGGGGGGCCCCAGGAGTTTCCTGGGGGGCAGCTAATTTTGCTGGGGGGGGGGGGCAGTTTTCCTGGGGGCCCCCAGATGATCTAGGGGGTCCTGGGGGCAGGCTCAAAATTTTGCAAGCCGACTTTTTGGACCATGTTTTTTATTCTAGATCGTGTTTCCAACTCAACTGAAGATTACTCATCGCTCAACATGACAAAAATTCCCCGCAAACGCTAATAACAATAATTTTAACTAATATTACTGACAACTTTACCAGAAGTTGAAAGAAGCACAATTATATAAAATATAGATAATCTATAATTGAAACTGTGATTAACATATATTATATATATTGGTCACAGCTTCGGTTTATCATAAGGCTCAGGCGGGTTGAACTTGTTGCTGCAAGGTACTTTCGAATGCTGTATGCCCTGAAACGGTCTTTATATAATTGTGCTTTTTTCAGTTCATTATTGAATTGTACTAGTTACTACCGGTATTTGTAACGCTATTAAAAAATTATGAGTACTCAGCGTAATACAAAATCACATTTTGCGAATGTCCGCCTCAAAAAAAGTCCAGGTCTTTATGTTTTAACATTGAAAATTTTTGGCTTAGAAAAGTCCTGGGGGGCTCCCAGCAAAAAAATTTGCTGGGGGACGGCCGAAAATTCGCCGGGGGGCCTTTCCTGGGGGCGGCACAATTTTCGCCGGGGGCAAAATGAAAATTTCGAAAAGTGCTGGGCCCCCCCCCTCGCTGTGGAGAAGCCAGAGTACATAGCTAATTTTTTTCTGTGGCCTTGGCCTAAGTTATCCGAAGAGTAAGGATTGTGGTATATATACTTGTTGTACGGCGCGGTCCGTCACCCGTACACGCGTACGGTGTCGGACGTCATCAGTAGTATAGCAATACCCTTAAAGTGACAAAATTTAACATTACACTGATGCGTTTTAACCCTGTAACAACGACCCTATTTTATTATTTACGTATGTTTTTGTAGCATTGCGTTCAGTGGCAATATTTCTTTGGCCAATGTTACTTTTCAGTTCGTGTAGTTTTATCCTATTGCTATGTAACTATAAAGTAGATGTGGCTTAACATTAAAGCTTTTTCGCTTATTCTTTGGCTTAGTTTTAGACTTATTTTTACTCTGTTTTAGGCTTAGGAAAATAAATACGTTGAGATACTGTTACCCCCTAAAATAACACTGTTCATCTGTATCAGGTTTCCCACCGTTACTGTAATCCGTTAAAGATTTTGAACGTACACAGGCATATGCAACCATTTACAACACATCTAAGACAGAAATAAATATGTGAAAGTAAATCGATCATTCCATGACAGTTGTTGTACATACAAGTAATAGTTTCAATTTTTTAAATTTAAAAACGTTCAACAAGTTAAAATACCGCTGCCGGATGTCGAGTTTTTGCCGCAGCCGGATATTCGGTCGCACCCTGGCGAATGCACGTATTTAATTCTTGTATACGTATATTTCTAAATTTGCGCAAATTTTTGTGTAGATACATAAATAGACAGACGTGATCAATATTCGCATAACGTTAGTTAATTGCTTAGTATAAGGAGTCTAAGTGATGATAGCTTTATTCTGCCTAGTGTCCATTCAAAATGTGGGATCCAGGTCCATTCAAAATGTGGGATCCAGGTGTCGCCAGCCATAATAAGAACAATCAAGAAGTAATGCGTATGTTTTGTATGTTTTACAGTTGTAGGCGAAAAACTTTCCAGCGAACGTTTCAGTTGTGTGGGGGAGGTAAAAGTGTCTAAATGTATAGGTATTCGTAATCAGTCTGCAACTTGAATTCTGATTAGAATTCCGATTAGAATTCCATTGAAAACTAGTTCCGATTCCAATTGCACAATCCATCGGAATCTGAATTTTAAAATTTTATTTGTAATCTTACGTTTTGTTATATGTTGCATAAAAATTCTATCGGCGTCAACATCTACACACACAGAACTATCATTTTGTTTTGAATGTTGTTTAGTTTTGCCGAACGAAAACAACATCGCCATTTTGTTCATGTGACGTTTTTGAATAATGTTGCCAGCCAACGGACACTCTAAATTAAGTCAAAATTTATTGTTCCCATTACCGCTCCGATATAATTTACTGTTCCGCTTCTGAGATAGTCCAATTCCGCTTTGTACCCTATTTGTAATATTCGGCTCTGGTTTCTTTGGTATCCGGTAGTAGTTATAGCCCTGCCATGAAGCCCTACGCTAATGCCGGTCCCATGGGGGGTCTTTTGAGTGACTAATAGTCATCAGACAAAATTACTTATATATAGTAGTGCGAAAATCAATACCTAGACTTTTTTTTCAATGACAATCCGTGAGGAGACCGTAAATTTAAATTCCAGGCGTATTCGAATTCGTTATATAACAAGCTTTCGCAGCCATTCATGCCCGAGTAATACTTCTTTACTTAATTTTTTTTTAATTTCCGAGTGGCGCCCAATACATCTGGATGCGTATAAAATGTACCAGGTGCAACACCAACAACAACATAAAACAACCGCGACAACAATATAACAGCAACAACACTCAGAATAAAATTTCAAACATCCCCCACGCTATATAAATGTTTTGAAACATTTTTCACCAAAAAATTTTCTGAGGGGTAAAATTGGAACATAGGGACCTAATAATTTTTAACAAAATAACTTTCTGAGGGAGGACAATTGCAAGGTAGATACCTTGTCATTTTATCAGAACCTAATTTACCATTAACTTCAGGATACAAATGTAGGAGGAAGCTTTTTTCTGCAACAACCAAACGTAACGTTTTGAATCGATTTTGTGCTTTTTCTCTCTCAGGGGAGGCTGCGGCTTCCTTGAACCTTCCGGATTTTGAAAGAAGAATAAGTAGGATGGGGTTGTCGCCCCCAACACCACATTAAGTTGTTCATTATTCAGAGTGCTGAAATCGCTGATAAGTACTTTTGGACTGTTTTGGAAAAATGGCTTAGCGTTTTGGGATTAAATTCAAAAGCTATGAACTCATAAGTTCTGTGTCATGGAAAATTCTAATGTACTCTTCAAAGATTGCCAGATTTGCAAACTAGCCTTTTACTTAGCATCGTACTTAGTTAGGTTTGGCGTCTTATTAAATCAAGAGGGGTCAGAATGTAATATGACGCCCAGTAGTATGTGATCTCGCGACGCGACTTGGTATATGCATATTTAAATAGATTTTGTTTCTTGCAAAGGTAATAAATTTAGTATTTGACGGTGCGTATTCGATGCAAATTCTTCACTGGGTTACTTTTGAGATAATTTAAAAATACGAAGTCATTATTCCGATAAATATCAAGCTGATGTGAAGTTTTTTTAATTCTGCCATGTTTTAAGAAATCAAAATTTTAAATAGTCATGGAATTATGCAAGAATGTAGTACAATATTTTAAGTTTGGTTTGAATACAAAATTTCTTGCTATTATGCAAATTAGCTATTAGATAACTATTAAATAATCGGTTTTGAAGGTTTGTAGAAGTTTTATTTAGATTTCTTGCGCCCAAAAACCCATTATTCCTGAAATTAGATTGCTTGTAACCCTATAATTAGTGAAATAATGTAGAAAGTCTTAATTCAGGCTTAACTAATTATGCAGATTAGCCTGTAGCTAACAAACGGCTTAAAATTCTAAAACACCATTGCGAGGTTAACACCACAGGATGACAGGCTTTCAATCAAAAAACGTTTATCAAAATAATAGATAACTATTTTTGACAAATCGATAATATTTAAGTGAGGTTCCAACGTTAACATTTCGAGTGCTGTCCGTGAAACTTTATATGATTAAGGAAAGACACAAACGCAGTAAAAGTTACCAAAATTTAGGTGCTGCCGGGAATATTTGTATTTTGTTTGGTCTTATTGCTCACATCTCAACACACACGACGCTTGGATACCATGACCGGTTTTGGTCACTACAGCGTTGGCGGCCTTTCAGTACCATCCTGCGTGCACCCTTCAAATGTTGCCTGCTGGCTCCTGAGCACGTTTTACGCCACATTTAAAGTCGAACCCGTCTGATTTCTCCTTTTTGCTGTAAGACCCAATTGAGAACAACTGCTCGTAACTTTATCCTTTTTGCTATACGTACGTATCCCAGTGCTTTTGCATTCGTTTAGCTTTCCTGGTTTGTTTTTTGTTGTTTGCCGTTAAAGTTATTCAAATGTATTACGTACATTCATACATGTAGTGTAATTTAGCTGTTGCACATAGCGTACAAAATGTAAGCAATTTGAAACGAATATATATAGTTGTAGCCTGATTATTGTTGTGAGCCAAAACTGTGTTTTTCATCAAACATTTTGAACGAAGCGAAACTGTTGCGCAAAAAGTTTTGTTTTTTGACGAGAATGAAAGCTGGATGTCTGTCGGACGAGAATCTGAGGATCTCTCAACGGATTTTGGTAAACTTTTTGTTTGAAAACTTATAACCTTGGGGTGTTACCTTCGCAGTGGGGTTCAAAATTCTAAGCCGTTTACTAGCTGCAGGCTAATTCGTATAATATTGGTTTAAGCCTGAATTAGGACGTTACATTATTTCTCTAACAAGCAAATCTAATTTCAGTATTAAAGGGTGTTTAGGTGCTATAAATCTGAATAAATTGTTTGTAAGCTTCCAAAACCCATAAATAATATCTGGTTATTAGAGTTGATCTGGAAGCAGGATTTATATCAGGGCCGGAGAACAAGGCACCGATGCCGTGGCAGGTATATACGAACCAACCGTGCCCAAATAAGACCGCGTAAAATAACTATCAACATAAGCTACCATATATGTAATACGGATATGGTGGTGAACGGTGTGAAAATCAAGATTGTTGACCGGAAAACATATTGCCGCATATGTACGTATTTATAAGTGGATTTCTGAATTTGAGATTTGCCATTTGATTTAATGTGAAACTTTGTCTGGCACCTCTTTTGATTTGCTCATGAAGTTTCGTCGACTGATGTCTTTACCGAATGATTTAACGCGACATATGGCTAACTTTAGGCTCGCTGTGGTTGCGAGGTTTCAGTAATTGAGAGGTTTGATGTAAGAGTAAAGCCAGAAATTGCCTTGGTATTTAATATATACCTACAAATAAATACGTACGTTTGATTAGTTTAGCTCGATGCACTCGTGTGCTTTTAACGACCTTTCTAATTGTTCCACGCCCAAATTTGAATTTTTGAAAAAATCGATTTTTTAGGTTACCAAGGTCCTCCCTCTGGATCCGCAATTTTTTGTCAAAAAGTTAGATAAATTATATACCAATCGAAATAACCTCGCACCTCAGTTTTTGTTTCTTAAGCACCTGTTTTAACTTCTTGCTCTAAGGGAAGTACCCTGACCCACAAGCTGATTGTTATGAGCGTAAACCATACAATTCTAAAAATTGATATTTATTATGTAACTGCTTCAATAGTGCTGGGTATTCGGTTTAAAAGATTGCTACTGACTGACTAATACATACTAGCGTTGGCCACCTGGAAATTGTGTTGATTTGGTTTGTCTCGGTCTGACTTAACAATTGCAACAAAGATCCGGCTCCGGCAATAAATTGATATCCCACTCCGGTATTTTAACTTGCCGGATGTTTTTTAAAAACTTAAAAAAATTTATACCATCATTCGTAGTTATGCCAACTACCATTCAACTGATTGACTTACTTTTACATATTGTCTCTGTCACACATGTAGCAAATGTTTGTATGTGACCGTGTATGTTCACAATTTTTATATATCTCAGCATATTCCTATAATTATTCCTAAGGCTAAGTCTAAACTTCAGCGTAAAAATGGTCTATAACTAAGCCTAAGCAAAATAATAACCTTAATCCTAGCCAGGAATGGACGGAAACCGGCTATGAAAGTCTCGGTCTCGGTTAACTCTTAGTCATCACCAAACAAAAATAAAATTTTCATAATAAATTATTTCTAATTTTTTTCGTAGTTCTGTTTTGTCATAGTTTTTGTGTGTTTTCAGAAATCTGCTAATTATGCGCCGTTCGCAATAATTTTGTCAACGGTGCCACAAAATATGCCGTAGCCCAAGGCTATCATGAGGTCAAGGGAAATCGCTTATAGCTCAGGGCTATCACGTGTCAGCCCCGTCCTCGAAATTCATGATATCCCTGAGCTATCACAAACCTCCTCGAATTTAGCCACTCACACCACATACACAAACACAATACAAACGCACACAACGCAAATTAACACACAAACAACACACAAACCTACCAATAGGGCAACTTTTGTTGAATACTCGACTTCTAGTGTCGCTTTCAAACCACCAAGACGCCCCTGAAAGTAACATGAGTTAAATTGGGGATGACTGGCGTAAAAACGTTAAGTTTCGTACTATTTTTTAATCATTCTCCATCTCGGCTTTGTACGCTCTAGTATGTGACTGGAAATAACCTTTGAAGTTTAATGCAGTAATGTATGTTAGGAGGAACTAAGTACAGTTTACATATATCCAAAGTACCTGTATACATAGCATTTTGTGTACTTAATACATTTAACTACTTAGTGGCTGGGTTTCTGAAATCCTTAAGCGAAGCGAAACGCGAAGCGTTTTAGTTTTGTACTCTGGAGTCGAAAGGTGGTTGTCCGTCCGTACGTCTGTCCGTCCGAAAAGAATATCTGGAACGGCTGAACCGATTTTGATCAACTTTTTCTGTTTGAAAGCCAATTATTCTGGGGTGTTAACGTCGCATTGGGGTTTTAAAATTTTAAGCCGTTTATTAGCTACAGGCTAATTTGCATAAAAATTAAGCCTAAATTAGGACTTTCTACATTATTTCACTAATTATTACAGGTACAAGCAATATAATTTCTGCATTAAAGGTTTTTTGGGTGCGAGGAATCTGTATAGACTGTTTACAAACCTAGTTAGCTAATAGCTAATTTGCATATTTACTTAATTGACAAGACAAAATTAGGACTATTTAAATTATTTCAATAATTATTAGGGTTTACTGAAGGTTTTTGGGTGTGAGGAATCTGAATAAATTGTTTACAAACGTCTAAAACCGATAACTGAGTAGTTAGGTAATAGATAATTTGCATATTAGCTTAATTGACAAGATAAAATTAGGACTTTTTAAATTTTTTCAATAATTGTTTGGATTTACTGAAGGTTTTTGGGTGCGAGGAATCTGAATAAATTGTTTACAAACGTCTAAAAGCGATAAATGAGTAGTTAGCTAATAGATAATTTGCATATAAGCATAATTGATAAGCCTAAATTAGGCGTTTTTGCAATATTTCACTAATTACTAGGGGTAAAAGCAATCTAATTTCAGCAATAATGGGGTTTTCGGTGCGAGGAATCTGGATAAATTGTCTACAAACCTTCAGAACCGATTATTGAATAGTTAGCTAATAGCTAATTTGCACATATGCTTAATTCATAAGCCTAAATAATGGCTTTTTAAATTATTTGTCAAATTATTAGGGTTACTGACGGGTTTTGAAGTGCGAGGAATCTAAATAAATTGTTTACAAACCTCCAAAGCCAATAAATGAGTAGTTAGCTAATAACTAATTTGCATATTAGCTTAACTGCGTACGTGTGTTCGAGCTTCGCTCAATACATGTAGTCCCACTACGACTGGTACTTCAGTATTTACTTAAGTTATCGTCCTTTGGGAAAAACAGCTTCCATTAGACAAAAAACATCACGCTCCTGTTGCATACCTGGAGTTAGTACAACAGGGGGCGAAGTATTTTTATCCTGCAGAATAGTGTCTTTGATAATTAATAGAGCGGATGAGTTCCTTTCATCCGTTAGCAATTTCTGCACTTTCGAGTTTGATACTAAAATTCGGGTAATTTATTAAGAAACTAGTGATTTCCCTAAGCTCACCATTATTTACCAGATGACTATGCCGCTATACCACTGTGTACATGTATTAAACATAGAGCGAGCTACATTCCATATGTGTTTCACCAGCCATTCTATTTACTATACGTAGATACAAGTGATTCCTTTTTTGTCTCGCAACTTTCCGAAAAGTTTAGTATGCGAGACAAAAAATACACTCAAACCATGTGTATTTTTTTGTCTCGAGTGTATCTTTTTTGTCTGATTGCAGACAAAAAATTGAGATATTTCTGCTCGCAACCTACAATGCAGTAAGGTTACAGAATAATACTGCTTATTTTTCGTGTGTAGTAGGGGTATATTTGGAGCTTTTATGTTTTAAATATTTCTAACAATCTCTGGTAATGAACCCCAAGTGAATGGTAAAATTCGTATTTTTTGTCTAAACGACTATATACTTAAGTAATTACTTAAGTCGCCGACTTATGTAAATACTTAAATTTTCGAGCGCAACCAAAGAAGAGCCAAATAACGGCCATTGTCATGACAAGAAACTAACAGTTTTGCTTTGTATTAAGGAGGCATCACGAGTGTAGAATTTCAGTTATACAATGGTTAGTATATCTGAGCAGTGAATTTGTAGTATGTCAAATTTAGTCAGCGACTTAAGTATTTACTTAATTTAAGTACGCTTTTAAAATTGCAAAATAGTTAAGCAATTACTTAGCCCGTGCTTAAGTAGGATTTCGGAAACCCAGCCATTATGTTTAATGATTAACTAAGAATTAATTAGTCAAAGTGTGCGCATAGATGTTCACTGGCTATCAGATTTAACTGAACTATATTGATTTAATTAAAACTAACTCAAACCGGCAATGGAAGCTGGAGGAGCTATGCCACCGGCTCGTCGAAAAATTGTCACTACTGATGAACGACGGACAAATTCAGAAGAAGAGGAAGAAGAAGATGAAGGGGGCGGGAATGGAATTACTGGAGCGATGCCAGCGGTTACAGGAGCGCCGAAACTCATTCGTGTACTCCGGAGCGATGATGGGGATGAAGATAATAGTGGCGGCAATCAAATGACGCAAGCTGGAGGTGAGGATATGTATGTAGGTACCTTTTTATTTGAATCGATGCACACATTCTTAACTGCTTGTAAAAAATTCCGGCTCGGCAACAACAGTAGTGCGATGAAACTATGTAATGATGACCGGACAGAAGGCCGCCTGACAAAAGACTGTCTGGACAAAAGGCTGTCCGGGCAAAAGGCCGTCTGGACGAAAGGCCGTCCAGACAAAAGAGTCTCCGGACAAGGCCATCTGGACAAAATACCGCCTGTATTAAAGGCCGCCTGGAAAAATTGATTATATAAACCATAGGTTCTCAAACAACGGCACGCTAAATGGAGGCTGAGCAATTTGAATAAGCAATATAGTGTTTCGGTCTCGATTATTTAGTCCGGTATTTTGGATCCGAGACCAAAGTGGAGGATTCAGCGAATGTATGGCTGTATTGTTCAAGTAAGTTATGTCTAATAAATAAAGTTTCGCAGTGAATCTATTTTCATACGCAATAATTATGAGCAGATATTCTGAAAAAAACTGAAATGCATTAAAAATAATTTATTTTGAAATTTTCCGGTGATGACCACAAATTGACCGAGGTTGACACTTTACGGCTGGTCTCGGCAGTCAGGTCTCGGTCTATGTTTTTCATCGATACCGCCCCTCCCTGTGCATTGCGTAAAAATATATACTGGCGGGTGGGGTCATATCAAGATATGCATCGTAAGAACGAACATAATTAAAGATTCAATATCTCACGTAAAGGTATGTGTAATTTTGCCCAAACGTATTGTCCACACGTTGATGTATATGTCGTAGCCCAAGTCGTAATTTAGCCCAATCCCGAATTGTGCTAGCCCAAGCGGAATCGTGTGTGATAAAGCTGTGCGTTTTCTGATTTGTTACTTGATAGCCGTAATTTTTTTGATTGATAACTTGATAGCCATAGCAGCTTGATTCTCCTTTGGACAAGTACAACACTTGGGATTTTATTTGTTAATATCGGATTGAATTTTTAGTCGTGTTTCAGTGGCACCCCTACGTTTTTCTAGAGGTGTCGATTGACACCCCAGCTTCAGCCGGCCTGGCGGTAAATAACAACCATCGACATTCCTATTGAGAGAATTGCTATACAGCACCTGTAACACCAAGTTGCGATATTGATGATATGTTAGTCATGTAATTAATGATTTGTCGAAAGGTTGATACAAACAAGGAAACTATGAATGCGGATGTAAGATATCTACAACATCCCTATAAACTACGTAATATTTCACCTATCTTCAAACCATAGCACACCATGCGTATAGAAAAATGGTTTTGGCCAATATATAGATGAGGGCCGGTACAGTGTTTTCTTGTCTAGATTAGTAAAACACTTTGTCCGGTGTCTTTTGTCCGGGAACCCTATGTAATGCTATTTAATAAGAGGTTTTCAAAAACTCGAACTGCAACAGCGGCGGCTAATAAAATCTGTCCAGAGGTGTGTAAAATCAAATGTGACAATATAATTTATTCAAATCAAATGCGAAATAAATGTTGGATTCGAAGGTAACCAGACTTATCACGATAAAATCAGTATGCTGCCATGTTTTACACACATAGATAGATAGATAGATAAAGTGAGAAAAGGATATGACGCCACTGTGGGCGTTCGCGTAGACAAATTACAACATTGTCCATTGCGACATCCTAAGACCTTATATGCTCTATGTGTCACTCTACATTAACCTTTAGACTTTCTGTTTCAATAATAAACTTATAGATTTTCCTTATTGAGCGAAGCGAAACTCCGAGCGAAGCTCGGAGTTTCGCGAAGCGTTTTATGTTTTGTACTTGGGGGTCGAAAGGTGGATGTCCGTCTGTCCGTCCGAAAAGAATCTCAGGAACGGCTAAACCGATTTTGATCAACTTTTTTTGTTTGAAAGCCAATTATTCTGGGGTGTTAACCTCGCATTAGGGTTTTAAAATTTTAAGCCGTTTATTAACTACAGGCTAATTTACATAATTAATTTAGCCTAAATTAGGACTTTCACAATATTTTACTAATTATTACAGTTAGAAGCAATCTAATTTTAGCATTAAAGGGTTTTTGGGTGCGAGGAATCTGCGTAGACTGTTTACAAACCTCCAAAACCGATAATTGAGCAGTTAGCTAATAGATAATTTGGATATTAACATAGTTTATAAGCCTAAATTAGGACTTTTTACAATTTTTCACTAATTATTAAGGTTAAAAGCAATATAATTTCAGCACAAAAGGGTTTTTTGGTGCGAGGAATTTGAATAAATTGTTTACAAACCTCCAAAACCGATAATTGAATAGTTAGCTAATAACTAATTTACATTAGCTTAATTGACAAAACAAAATTAGGACTTTTTAAATTATTCCAAAAATTATTAGAGTGGCTGAAGGGTTTTTAGGTGCGAGGAATTTGCATAAATAGTTTACAAACATTCGAAACCGATAATTGAATAGTTAGCTAATAGCTAATTTGCATATTAGCTTAATTGCTTACGTGCGTTCGAGCTTCGCTCAATAAATGTAGTCCCACTACGACTGGTATCAAGAGATCTAATTTCTCTAACAGCTAATGTTTTCCTACCAAGAAATTGCACGCTTTGTCTTCCCACCGCTTGCATACGCATAAAAAGTACTCAAGGGTTTCACTTACATTGCATTCTGAACAATTTTTATCTTGAGCTGCTCTCATTCTAAATAAGTGATAACCTAACCAACGATGGCCCGATGAAATCTGAACACATTGTCTAAGTTAGTCTTTATTAAGCTTTAATAAAAATCTACTTCTTCTTATGTTTGGTTCTTGAATTATTGATCTTGTAAATTTACAAATTTTCTGATTTATCCATCTATATATAAATTTTCTGTGTATCCATGATGTAATTCTTAATCGAACCTCCCGGTTACATATAGGCAGTACCGGTTCTGGTCCTATAAATCGTCTACCTGATTTACGCCTCTGCTAATTCATCCGCTAAATCATTACCGGTTACATTAGAGTGACCCGGTACACACACTAGTGAAACTTCATTTAATTGTGAAAGTTCTTTAATTGCTATTCGACACTCGTTAACTATTTTAGATCTAATTTAATACTATGTAAAGCTTTTACACATTAGTAGAATATGAGCATGGATTCTGATAGATTTTGTGAATTTCGAAACAGGTCGTGGTGAACATTGAGATTTAGCACAATTTTTGCTGTTTGGCCCACTCCGGTTCTGGTTAAATTTTAAAGATGTGCAGTTGCCTTGTTCAATACCCGTCATGATTTATTCGTCAAATTCATAGAATTGATATGCAAATCAAACGCTCTGACATCATATTTTGACGTATAAATTGCCAACTTCTGTCTCATGCGTGGTAGCACGATCACACATTCGCACCTAGCAAAACCCTCTCCAACTAGGGAGTTGGGCGTCGCAAGCTTACTTTTAGATTATATATACTAGTCTTGAATGAATACGTTTATGAATGCATATAATGTATTGTGGCAAATAATGTGGTGAATTAATTGGATGAAAATTACTGTCAGACGGATTTTGTTCAGCAAAATTTTCGTGGAGGGCTCTATCTGGTAATGATTAGCTTAGAATTACTTAGCGGTATCGGTTGGGAAATGTGAGAGATGCTCTCCAGCTCAGACGGTTTCGCGTCGTATTCATATACGTATCTTGAAGTGCCAAACTCACGATATATATGGAGCCGTTGTAGCGAAAAGTTTTCATGGCTGCGTAGCTCAATGTTAGAGCAGCGGACCGGTAATCCGTACGTTGAGGGTTCGAGCCCCACCGCATCCGCAGCAAAATTTTCGTGATGGGCTGTATATGGTACTGTTTAGCTTAGAATTACTTAGCGGTATCGGTTGGGAAATGTGAGAGATGCTCTCCAGCTCAGACGGTTTCGCTGCGTATTATTCATATGCGTATCTAGTAGTACCAAACTCGTGGTATATAGAGCCATTGTAACGAAAAGTTTTCTTGGCTGCGGAGCTCAGTGGTTAGAGCATCGCATCGGTTATTCGTACGTCGTGGGTTCGAGCCCCATCGCATCCGCAGTAAAATTTTCATGAACGGCTCTATTTAGTACTGCTTAGCTTAGAATTTACTCTTATCCAATTAAAGTTTTTAGAAGAATTTGATAGCACTGTTGTTAGACGATTCGTGTTTTTTTATTTTCAGGCAAAATAGTTAGTGAGCAACCGCATCATTCTCCGACAGTCTCTGGTAATGAAAATAATGAAAAAGTTGGCTGTGGTGCTGCTTCTGGTAAAACAATTCAGAATGTGGTGAGTCGTTTCAGTTGGTTTGGTGGCCCAGGCCCACACGTACTGGGCCGTCACACTCTGCGCTTCATATATGAGTCATTTAAAAATGGATTCACTTCATAGATCCACCATTTTTCAGCTTTTGCTGAAATTTGTTGTTTTTGGGATTGTGTCTTTGCAGCTAAACACGAGCTTGAGCTCGGACAACCTTACAGCAAACACCGAGAAATTCTGGGTCCGTCACTGCATTGGCTTTTAGATATCCGTTTTCATTTCAGTTTTTAACGCAAGGAAATCCCGTTCGAAATTGGCATGGAACGTGACACAGATGTTTGGCTGCCTCTGAGCCCATGCTGCTTATCTTTTGCTTGTTTTCTTTCTGCTTGTCTCGTGTTCAATTTTTGTTTTTTCGCGTATTCTATCTGTCCATCTATGGTTGTTGATTAAGAACTACAACCTCGCAGTTTGTTTGGATGTTAGGATCGAAACAATGAAAAGAAAGGATGACCGACCAGATGGGTCTGTAAAAAGAGTACATAGTTCTTTTATAGATCCTAGCTTTGTGCTTACTAATATAAATATGTACATAACGTATGTGTTGATGTTGTGTAGAAATTAGGACCATCTAATACAAAACGCGAATCGTAGCCATGATTTATTCAGTGTGTTGTTTTTCGAAATGATTCTAAGACCGATTGTATAGAATACTCAAGCTGGGTTGGATGCGAAGAAATCAAAATTGTTGACGAATATTGTTATAATGAATTGTTTCTGTTGGTTAATATTAACTAGGGTACAATATGACATTTTCCTAGTTTGCAAAGATCAGTTACGTTGCACATCAGGAGCGTAGCCAGCATTTCATTTCGGAAAAAAGAAACATCGGCTAAATGTTTATTAGCGAGTGAGCGCAACAATGGAGAAAATTTTTTAACCTGTGCAAATTATTCTACAGGTTATGGGATTGGAAATTGCTAACTTCTAAACCTTTATCTCATGAATATTTTGTATTTCATCTGAGACTTTTTTTATGCTATGATTCGAACTCCAGCGACTGGAGTGGGAGACGTTTACCATCACCACTCAGCTATAGAAGGTTGACGCTTGAGCCCGAGAGAGCTTTCACGTCACGTCCCAAACAATAATATTACTGTTCGGGGCAGCCCAAACATCTACTGGAATTCAAATTGGTTTTGATTGGAGGATTGTACAGACCAAGCAGCTGTTGAATGCAAACTGTTTGTGATTGGTTGTTCAGGCTTGGGTGTGTTGCAGATAACTGAATATAAATAATTATTTGCCTTCACACTATTTGCAAACTATAAATTTGTAACACAAATCTTGGTAGGACATCCAAATGTAACCACGAACTTAAGAAATTATTTTCCGGAGTGCTGATAGAATGGAATCGAATTCTTTAAGTTCGCTGTGTTATGGATAATGCTGTTTTGTTATTTCTGTTGTTTTGATAAACCAATCAAATTGCGCCTCTGTAATCTTTTACCCTATTGGGGCTTTAATGTCACGTTCCAAACGATAATTGCTGTTCGGCGCAGCCCAAAAACTTGATGTAATCTGCACATTAGGAAAATTTTCTTGTTATACTTTGAACAGATACTTGAGTCTGTTGTTTAGTTCTATTTGGGCTACATTCTACACAAGAAATCAAAATATGCGAGCTGGGTAACGTTCATTATCACAAACAACAAATTCGTGATGTAATCAGTAGTTTAGCAAATATTTAAGTATGAAGTCGTACTGAAAGCAGACTCAGAAACCCTACCCATGTTCATACTATTGGCCTCTGTCAGTATTCAGTTGTAGCTGTGTGTTGCAGCTCTGCCTTGCTATCGAGAGTTGCACCGAATTTATAATACTTCTTAAGGTTTAAATGCAATGTCGTTTTTCGTTAAACGTAGTTTTATGACGTGTTGTTTTCCAGCAGGATTGAAGTATAAAACAGAAGTGGCACACATTTGATACATAGTAAACGATAAGGAATAGCAGTATTTTATCAGTATAATTCTATTTCTACACCGATATTTTTTCAAAGTTTCAAAGAGTTTTTTTTTTTCAAAATTGGCACCTAACTACTGATGGAAGAAATGTTTGCTTTGCATGCCCAAAAGATTTCAACAGTTCGATTCTTGTTTCCTGACTAATAACACGGCTAGTGCAGTCAAGTGCATACCAATCGTATATCATCAAGTCTTCCATCTGCATTATTGTTCTTCGCGATTTTTTTGTGTTTTTAGGAAAACGACACTGTTGCTGGTGCTGGAGTCGGGAAATTCAAGGATCAAACAGTGAAATCGAAATGTTCGGTTACATTCGGTGATGATGTCGTTGATCCAGCGTTTGAGTCTCAGTTTATTGTCGATAAATCAGTTGATCCTCAGTTGAGCATCTTAATATTAATTAATATACAGTTAAATCGAAATTTTCGGTAACATTCGCTCCTGATGTCGTTGACCCACAGTAGATTTTGCTACATTTTTGGTCTAGTATTAATTTGTAATTGGTTTAGCAATATTTGACTGTTAGGCAGGTTGGTGCCCGACAAGCAGCTTAGCTAACTAACGTTTTGGCAAACCTGACCAATTTGTCAGGCAAATTGTTACTTTGTTTGATGTAGGTTTTAAGTGAATTTATTTTACATGTAGGAAGCTTAAGTGAATTTTACATGTAGGAAGCTTGCGCAGTATGTAAGTATTATTAATAGTTACTTTGAAAGCGAATTACCAAGTTGTAAACGAATAGTAAAAATAACGGAAACGAAAATGGATAGTGTTCAAAATAATAGAGACGGAAATTGAAACGAAAAACCGATACTGACATACAAAAGTTTCGAAAATGTGTTAGTTTTCTGCCAACACAATTGAGGCGTGCATATATTCACCGGTCTTTCACAATTTTTAAGAAAAATGGCTCATGCATCGTAATTTTTTAAACTTTTTGGTGAAATTTATAAAGCTATTGAATTTTTCTAAACTAACGAGTCAGTTGTAGCGTAATCGTGTTTACATAACTGCAATTTTATGCTGTCAAGATTATGATTGCAATAATCGCCAACTATTCAAATTGCGGTTACACCACGGTGTGTGTTGTTCAATTAACGAGCAACTGTTGCAGTTGGTGTCACTTTTGGAGCGTAATCGCGATTGCACTGATTGTGTTCGTCCATGACTATACCAGGGTGGTACGGAATCCACTATTTCGGTGTATCCCAACCATCAATTTTTACTCAGTTCGAAGAGTTGTTGCCGCTCTTGACTGGGCATAGCTATTGCCAAATTATATAAATTATGTTTTAGGTTTCTCGTACAGAAGAACTAATTGCCTGTTCTGTGGTTGAAGCCGCGTTCGGTGACATTTCTCATGTATGATTTATGTTGTTTTGATTCGTTATCTTATGATGCTGTAAGATGAATATACTTAAACTATAGTAGCTCCTTATGATGCTGTAAGATGTATGAACTTAAATTATAATAGCTCGGTGGGAACATACGTTTGCGGTAATTTTACTGTGAAATGGCTTATAACTGTATTTTATAAGTGACTGACTGCAGTTAAAGTTTACTTTTGTTATAACAGAAACTACAATGTTGAAGGTTTTTCGGTGATATGGTGTGTGGTTCATGGGGCAATTTGGAACACGTTTTACCCCTATTACAATAGCGGCTACAATTTTGTCTACACTAAAGCTCGAGTGGTATCATGTAACGTATGGCTATTTGTATACGATGATTACTAGAAATCAAGGATTTGTTAAACAATGTCATGTGATGTTCATATTTTGTCGCTATACCCGCTATTCAGATTGTTTATAACGTGAACCCCTCATTTCACAGATTTGTGACCATATTTTCAAATATCTGCAGCATTTGTCACCAGTTGGTAATAGGTATGATAATTTTCGTACTAGAAAATGTGTTTTGCAACTTAGCAGATTTTTCTCAAATGATTCGATCAATTACAGTCACGGACAGAATTAAGCGCGCAGAAACTGCGATTGCGTCCACTGCGGTTGCGGTTTTGCAGCCGCGTCTGAGTGTTTCAGCGATCGCGTCGCAAACGCGGTTTGAGACGCGATTTTAATTGCGTTCGCAGTCGCTGTTTGAACCCCGATCGCAGTCGCGATCGTAGACGCGATTTTAATTGCGTTCGCAGTCGCGGTTCGAACTGCGGTCGCAGTCGCGATTTGAACCGCGGCCGCAGTCGCGGTTTGAATCGACCGCGTATGTAACCGCGAGTGTATCCGGGTCTGTAACCGCGAGTGTAACGCGTCTGTAACCGCGAACCTGCGATCGCAATCGCGGTTTTTGCGTCCACGTAAATTGCGGTTGTGAGCGATCGCGATTGCGTCTGCGAGCGATCGCGATTCGAACCGCGTTTGGGTCGCGACCGCGGTTGCGCTTAATTCTGTTCGTGACTGTAGTTTGTAGGTTTTGGGAAACGCAGTTGCCGCAGTTAGTTTCTATGAAAACAAATTTACTAACTAGAGATAAGTATTTCACGCGCATGAGGATGCAGTTTTTGTTTTGAATGTTTTGTTATTGAAATTACTTCGTTTTGGGTTTCAGATTTTGTTGAAATTAGCAAATGATCGAAGGCATCTGATGAAACAAGAAGTCGAACAAACGGTACAAGTGTAGTCTGTATTGTAGACAATAAATATGTTTATCACATGGTCATTATAGCAGTATTATCAGAATATTTGTAGTATAGATATTCAATTTAGACTTCAAAATCGTTGACGCTCGCGGAAGGGGCACGCGGTTGAGCTTTCCCATGCTAAATAGCTGTATAAAAATTAGTCTCTTTTTAAGCAGTGATGTACCTACCGATACCAAAATTTTTGCCGATGCCGATATAATTTTTAGCCATCTTTTGAAAACGGCTTGAAATTATCAAAGCTGGACCCGCCTGCGCTCCCTCAACGATTAAAAATTAGTTAGAATAATTTACGTTGCTGAATTTTCAACTTTTAGAAAGTTTTTTCGGAAGTTAAAGACGCGTTGGAAACACAGGTTAGTTGCCGACAAACAAAATCGTCGCCAGGCGTTGAAACGACACCGCCAGGACATGATCGTCACGCATATGATCCAGTTTATTATAAAGGCAATAAGCAGTTGCAAACCGACTCAGATAAGTCTGGTGTGCCAGCAGCCAAACAACGAGAAGAGGCAATCACTGGTCCGTCGAAAAATGTAAAGTACGTGATGAGATAGGAACACCATTTTAATAGAGCTTGAAAGTGAAACAGTGTTCGTCTTTACTTTTGAAACTGGAACCGAAATTAGTTTGTTGCCAGAATTGAAGCTTCGCTTTCAATGTTAAATTAATAATTGAGTGCGATTAATTTTTACATATTTACTTATGCAGTGATTTTGTAATGTTTAATTATTCACTAAGCGCTAAGTTAAAGATGTAATATGGAAGAAAACTTTAAGGGTTTGTGGATGCTTGACAAAATTTGACTGCGCTATGCTGGAAAGTATTTATATAAGGAAACATTCTCGTGAAACAAAGACAAACACTTAACGGTGTTTGGAAATTGTGGATTCCGGAGGTCAAAAAATTTTGCGTTACATCAAGTTATGTCCTTCGGAAATGAAATGCTGGCTACTACATCTTGGTTTCATGTCATTTTTGTGATTTTGTGTCTTGATTTGTTTGTTCAGTGAAATACAGTCGAATGACACTAGTGACAGTCTTGTTGAACCAATTTGTATGGTTGCAAATGCATTTTTGACATACACGAAGCCATCAAGTCATCCACAACAGGAACAGACAGCGGAAGCCGTTGTTCCCAGTCCACCATCATTAATGGGTTTAGAACACTCGATACAATTGGATGATAACCAACACGAGACAGCACAGGCAACTGTGTTGAGCTTTTTTAGTGGAGTCTCAGCTCCTGTTGTTGTGGCCAGTAGTAGTCCTTCCGTCGCAGAACAGGAGCAAAATGATACTGAATGTAACATAGTTCGACTGGAAGACGGTTACTCTTATGAATCGCCTCTGACTTTGGCATCGTCAATGGAAAGACCTCTGAGAGCACCGGTAAGTTTGGATCAATGAATGAATAATAGCCTGGAAGTGCACACTTGCCGCTGCGAGTAATCCTCTCCAAATGTACTCAAGTTTTTTTGCACGTAATATCAGTTGTAGTTCTCGCGAGTTTATTGCGCCTGTGTTGTGATTGGCCAATATGAAGGCTTACTGCGGAGGACTTTATGGGTTAAATAAAACATTGAGATTCTGGATTTGACCAACGTTACTTTTAAGGGGCTTAACAGTAGATTAAGCGTTTTCCTAAGCCTAAGCCTAAACCTTAGCCTAAGCAAAAAAATTAATTTAGAATCTAAACCTTCTCTTTTATACACTCACCAGAAACCTGGACCCCCTTTAAAGTAACATGGGCACTGCATTCTATAGCGAGGCTAACCTGATTAGTTTTACATTTGGGCGGCATTAAATTGAAATTGGATGATTTGAAAGCGTTTTGAACGTGTAACTTAAGGTAAAAGGTTTCTTCTGCGTGCATGTTTTCTCCAGCTCGAAACTAGTGCCTGTTGTGTAGTTTTGTTCGAATATTCATTCGAGAACTTGCAACTGCGAATACAGTTATTTACAAAATTAAGTCACCTAAGAACAGCCTGACAAGTTCAATTTACGGGTTAGTACTACCTGCCCTGATGTCGGCTGGGAATGACTCTTTGCGAATACTTAAACTGCCACTTAGACATGAAAAGTTGCAGCCGCAAGTTCTCATTTTGACAACTTGTACATTTGAATAGCAGCTTTATGGTTTTTGCAAACAAATTTCAGTTAACTGTGCTACCGAATGAGCCAGTTCCAGTTCCACCAGCGCCTGAAATACCCGCTGCTGGTGTTCCTCCAGCCGGAGGCTCAGTTCTGGGTGAGTTTCTGGCGACAAGTCGTATGGCACATGAACATTTGACTGAGATTAGTCCGGCGTTTGATGTACTTGCTGGTGCCAATGCTAATCATGGCAGTGCGGAAGAAGGCGTTGTTAGTGTCAATACGGTTCCATCTGATCCACCGCCTGGCAGCTTTTTCGATCAAACGATTCAGCCGGAAGATGACTATCTTCTTGGACCCGATTTGGATGCTGTTCAGCAACAACTACAAAAAACGTATGTAGTCCACTTTGAGAAAACTGTGTAACTGGGTACGTTCTGTGTAGAAAAGAATGTACTCAGCGCGCGTGTTTTCCTTTTATATTCTTAAATCACCAGTGTTATGCGTGACGCCGGCAAGCATCGTTGACTATTGGTAATACGAATAGGATCAGACCAGAAAGCGTATTCGCAGCTGTGAGTATCACCTTTTATCAGTTAGTAATTAGATTCAAAATTTGTAACACTTTATCTTCACCAATTGGTAAAAGGTGCTGTGTACGCATTTGGAAGTATTAGCACATACCAAAAATGACTGTGGCTCAGCAGTTTTTGTCTTTTTGCAGTTATCCTGTAGATAAAGAAGTCCAGCATATTGCTGCTGGCTTAGAAAGTCATCCAACTGGACTACAAAATACGACGGTTCAGATTTCCTCCCACGAGCGTCCATCCATTCATTATAATATTGAAGCTGCATTAATTGCTGAACTTCGCGATGAACAAGAAGACAACGTTGTATTGTCAGACAAAATTGTGCAACTGAAAACTCAGACTACAACACGTCATCATAAACATATTACTGGAGTAGAAGCAACGCAAGCCAATGACGTCATTGTGCAAGAATTATCTGGATCTGAAGAAACCGACCTCATCCAGGTGAGTTTATGAGAGCTGTATGTGATATACAAGCGATCAGGGATGGTTAAATAGGATTTTCCTATAAAACAGTAATTTTGTTGGAAGATATTATATCTCCGCTCTAGATTTTTCCCCACTTCCATCCCCTTCCACTTCGCCGGGATGTCGGTACCAGGGAATGCATAGTGTACGTATTAGCACTTAATGATAGTAGTTACTGATCAAAATAGTGTAACTTTTTACTTAAAGTGTCCAACCTGGTGTGTTACGGTTGTGGTTTCAGTCCTCATCGTTGCCGCTGACAAACGAAGTCCGGCCTCCGACGCCTCCAAAACCACGCGAAGATTCTCCCGAAGAACACTTCACAAAACCGAGTGGAGAAATTGTTGTTTACGAACCGCCGGTGCTGGATCTGGGTCCGCCGCCTTCGTATTTGCACAAGCTGTCGATTACAGCGCCTGGAGGTATATTAATGCTTATTAATCTATTACTTCTTCGTTGTACTAAGAGCAGTCGTGGTTGTGCACAGTTTTTGTGAGGTCCAATTGTTTGCAATATGTTTTAACCAACTCAGTGTCACTGAGACCTGTACAACACAACGCTGTGTTAACACGACATAGCGTTGAAATAAGAATGACACAGTTTTATTGATATGGGCCTTGGGCTGATAAGAATATATGTTGCCAGGGTGTGAAATTACCCGAAGTTATGCTTCAACGGTTACAAATCACTGTCACACTGTGTAGTGGTTGCAGCGCATGTTATGGACAACGATGCAGTAGTTATCAGTCAAAACTCTTAGAAACCCGTTGCTTGATACCCAATGAAGTATCGAAAACACCGACTCTGCTTAATTAGCGCTCGACCATTACCGCTGTAGTTATATTAGCTGGCTGGAGAAACAACTACAGCTGCTCGTTATTAATTATTATTTGTTAATATGTGTAGTAGGATCTCGTGACATGGAGTTGTTGGTTTTTGCTTTCTGGTGTATCGTGTTTGCAGTTGTCTTAATTGTGTGAAGCTGCTTTGGATGCGCTAGGTATCACCCACTAACGCCTTGCCAAGTTCGCAGCTGGTTCGATTTTGGTAACCGGTTGCGCTGAGCGGGGTCCCTGACGTTGACTCGAATGTTTTTAAAAACTTGCCATAATTTTTGACGTAGTCTTACAGCGTCGCATGCAAATATGACGTGTAAATTTCAGTTGTTTCCGTCGGTTGCACCGGTCATGCATAGCCGATATTGCACCATTTGGCGTTTGAATTAAAACACTGTGATAATGTGTGCGGTGCAAACATTTGGTGCTCAGCAGACAGTACAGTGATCGAGTTTTTCCGAATAAATTGTTTTAATCTAAGGGTGTTCATATCCGCCACTCGCATCTAAAATATGCTTTAATAAGTGGCCTGCTACCGTTCAAAACCTTCAAGTAAAACTTGAAATGATGAAACTAAATAGTTGCCAGGTCCGAATGTCCGCACTCTGTACACTGGTTGGTGAATTTATGTGTTTTAGATGTTAATGCAATCGTCTTTAGCTGCAGTTCAGTTTACTACCTGGTTTAAGAGTAATTTTTGTCCCAAATGTGTGGTTCATTGTGTTGATTTTGCGCTTCCATTTTTTGTTCGTGAGTTCTGATATTCTTGTTTCTTTTTGTCGTTAAGCCCCGCAGATTTTACTTGTAAAGTTAGAAAAATTCCCGGCAGCCGAGATTATGTAGTTTCGACGTAATATGTATGTTAGATGTAAGAAAATTGATTAAAATTATCAAAAACTTTATAGAACTGTTTTTTAGAAATTGGAAAATAACTCAGGCTGTGTTATGCTATCACCAGCTGGCGATAAATGTAACACACAACCCGCATTTCAGATTGCGAATAATTTTTTGTTGTTAGTTGTGTTCGGTTTGTTATTCAACTAAGCTGTCGTTTTGATTTGTATTATTTTAGGTGTTCTCATCCATGGCCGCAAACCCATCTGTACCGCGATTGACCCGAATAGTAAGTTTTGTGTTATTGTTTTTTCTATTTTTACTTTTAGAACAATAATTGATATTTTTACTAATACCACTGTATTTTCAAAACGAGTTCTAATTACAAAAATTGCTGCCAGTCCGTTATCACTGTGGTACGTATTTTGTTCGCATTAGTGCCTGTTGGGTATTTAGCACTTGGATGGAAAAGTGCTAGCCGGCGTTTCTTTGTTGACGAGCTTTACCTTTCAATGAGTAAATTTAGTTTATGCTAATTTGTTTGCGTTTAGTTGAACTGCCATTTTTAAAGAATTTTTTAAGTTTAAATATTGTTTTGATACAAATTTGTCAAACAAAATGACTGAAGTGACAGTTTAAGCAATGCAGCAATAGGTTAACGAGTTATGCTGAAAAACGGCTTAGCATTCTGTTCACGGGTTGGAATCTCGCTTAAATTGATCTTTGCTAATATGCATTTATTGACATTTTTTTCCTAAATTATTTGTTATTACGCATTCATAGGCTTGCTTCTCTTTTGGTTAAGCTCCTGTGAGAAGTGATCCTTGGTCAGTTTGCGTTCTGCATTTTTGGCTAAATCCTAAATCGGCGAGTAATTTGTTTATATTTACACGGGTGTATCTGTTTGGAGTTCCGTGAATATTGCGTTCAACACATTCAAATATTAAAGGCGGATGTCGTTGTACTTTTGTTTTAATGTTATTTTTGTATTGTTTTCATTGCGAAAACGACTAAAATGTTGGCTTTTAGAATAAAATTTGCACATCGTCAACTATTATTCAATAAAACAGTGCCTACTTCACTAGCTGAAATACTGTGTCAGATCAATGTTTATCCTTTCCAAATGAAACAGGTACAGGAGTAACTTCATTTTAAATCGCGAAATTATGTGGCAGTCCTGTAACTAACTAGCTTAATATCTTGTAGAGGCAGGCTAAAAATCAGGAATGGTATACTATGATGACTCATATGCGGAACTTAGCTTTGTCGGGGGAGATACTTTTCCATAGGCACCTGAGCTTTCTGGCCCCTGTTTGTTCACGTGGCCAAAATTTGTTAACATTTAATTGAGTCCCTGTTGGAATTTCTCTGGCTACAACCTTTTGGAAAAATGGTTTCCTTTGATTTGGCACAGGTTTTGCTAATTACCTCGTATTAATATTGTTGTAATAAGTTATTACTACGTTAGAACAACGTTTTTACGGTAAATGATGACGTGTCGTGGGCGTGGCTAGTCGAATTACGTAATCTTAAGCTGCTTAAACCCTATTGTGTATTGTTTGAACACCGGAAATCGTTCTATTGTAAGAGATTGTAGCATAGGGTTGTGAGTTCTAAATCACACTGACACAATCAATCCTTTACTGTGAGCGTGTGAGTGTAAGAAATTGCAAAAGCAGAATGCTACTTGCACCAGTGTTTTTGGCGCTAAATGGATACAATTAATTATTAACCAATCATCAATGTTTTTATGTTTTTCCATTTGAAACTAAACTGAACAAGTAGTGTCATTCAAATATTGACTTCTTGGCCTCCCTAAACGGAAAAACGTTCTCTTTTGTGTTTGTTTGTTTGTTCGTTTATTTATTTTGTTTGTTTGTTTGTTTCAGTCAGTGATTTGATTTACTGGAAAGATCCGAAACGAACGACGATTGTTTTTGGATCAACGCTCTTTGTCGCATTTCTACTACAAATCATGACACTTGTTACACTGCTGGCGTATATTGGACTGTTGATACTTTTAACAACAATCAGTTATAGAATCTATCGAACCGTTTTGGCTGCAATTCAACGTACTCCTGACGTCAATCCCTTCAGGTTTGTTCGTCTGCTCTGTTTTACATATGTTTGTAATCGTGATTTTTGTCGTTCATTGCCTGTCTGTCAACCTGTTTGTGTCAAGTACCCACGCGATTTGAACAGACGACCTACGGATTTTGAGACGGGTGCCTTACCACTGCGTTACCTGGGATGGGCGGTCTCGGTCAAAAAAGGGAGACCGAGACTTAACCTACCGAGACCGAGACTTTTGGTCTCGGTCTCGGTCAATTTTTAACCGTTACTGAAAATAAAAATAAGATTTTTGTAACAAAGGTTTTGAATAATTTTATCGGCTCTGAATTGCGGTTTCATACAATTAAACAAATAAATCGCCGCCAAACATTATTGTTTGTTTACTTTATTTTTCACGCTACTGTCCCTATACCCTTCAAAACGGCTCGGGACAAACCTTCCTGTCTCAAAACACCCTCAGTACAACCCTAACTCAAAGCCATAGTGTTGTTTTTGATTCCGGGCAAACCAAATAGACTGGACTGGAGAGTGAGACTTTTTTAAGATAATGTAGACGTTGTAAATGAGGATGACCCATTTTTTACACGATGCCATAATAATGCTTTAAACGCGAAAATGCAACTATTTGTGTTTTGTCACAATAAAATCAAAGTGTTTTGTGCTTACTTTCAAAAAATAGAATTTTGGGTAACCGGAGGAGTCATTCTGTTTCTCAAATCGCTGTATAACCAGGTATCGGTGCTTCACGGTCGTTCGCAGGCTGTGTTGGTAGGCGAAACGCGCAAGTACTTCCGGGCCAAATTTGCGATGCAAGGAAAACTTTTGTGATTGCTTATCTCTTTTTCACCTCTTTGGCCTCGGTTTGCAAACCACCGAGACTGACAAAAAGCGAGACCGAGACCCAGACCAGCCAAATCCCGATCTGCCCTGCATGCGTGCTTCTTCGTCAGCCACAGCCAAATGGACCCCTGCCACCGCGCGCTCCGCAAGGTCCTCCGCATCAACAACAGCCGTCCAAAACCAATGCCCCGGCCACCTCGACCTCCGGCTCATGGCTGAAAATCTTGCAATTTAACTGTAACGGGCTTCAAAGCAAGATCGATGAAATCGTGGCCTACATGGAGGCGAACGAAGTTGTGGTCGCCGCCCTGCAAGAAACTAAGTTGTCCGACAAATCGAAGCTGAAGTGCCCAGCAAACTACTCGCTCCTTCGGAAAGATCGCACCAGAGACGCTGGAGGAGGTCTAGCCTTCATTGCCCATGATTCGGTACCCCACACGCTGATCAACGTCAACGTCAACGATAACTTCACTGAGACAGATGGAATCTCGATCAGCCTTTGCAATGCGGAACTCACTGTCATCAACACCTACATACCGCCGCAAAGCAGTTGCGATACAGACTTCAGACCCGACTTCGACACTCTACTAAAGTTCAGTGATGCCGTTGTGATTGGTGACTTCAATGCCCATAACGATCTATGGTACTCCTCCCCTGCAGATACCAGAGGCAATCTACTATCTGACGCTATCGGCAACTCGAATTTCGGCGTAATGAATCTCAAGCAACCTACCAGGCTCCCAGTAAATGGCCGACCTACCTCACCGGACATATCGCTGGCATCGCTTTCCCTGCTGCCCTACACCGAATGGTCCGTTGAGAAGAAGCTCAGCTCTGATCACCTGCCTGTGATCATCTCCCTTGCTCAAGATTCTGGCTTCGTATGGTCTGAACGTAAAACCTACCTAAATCTCAACAAGGCCGATTGGGATGGTTTCTGTGCGGAAACAGAAGAGAAGTTCAGTGCCCTGAGCCCCCCGACCTCGCTGCTAAAAGCAGAAAAGAAATTCAGAAGAATTGTCAACAAGGCTTCGGGTCACCATATTCCTACGGGTAGAATACCTAAGATCAAGCCGAACTACCCACAAGAAGCAGCCGCTCTAGCCAAAGAAAGGGACAGCCTCAGAGAACGGGAACCGAACTCTAAGCGAATCTTCGAGCTGAACACCGAAATCCGAGGCATCGTTAAAAGTTACAAGCAAACGAAGTGGCGTGAACACCTAAGCACATATGACTGCCACACATCAACCAACAAGTTGTGGAAAACAATTAAATCGCTGACGAGAGGAGCCGACTCCACCACCGGCAAGCAAGCAATCGTGTTCAATGGCAAAAGTGTAAATTGTTCCAAACAGATCGCAATGCTCTTCAACAAGCAGTTCACTCAAGTACGGGAACACAAGTCTTCAAGGTCCTACCGTACCCTCATCAGAGAAGTGAAACGCATGCCGCTGGAAGATGCACCAACGTTCAACGCAGCCCAAACCGCAGCCGCAATTGGGTTGGCCAAAGCCTCAAAAGCCATCGGTCCTGACGGGATATCAACAGTACATCTCAAGTATCTTGGCCCGCATGGTATCAACTACCTGACGTGCATTTTCAACCTGTCGCTTCAAAGGTGTGCAATCCCACGCATATGGAAGATGTCCACAATTCTTCCGCTGCTCAAGCCTGGCAAGGACCCGTCGTCATCAAAGTCATACCGGCCAGTGTCGTTATTATGCCCGTCAATCAAAATACTGGAACGATTGCTCCTTCCATTACTAGTTCAGCATCTGCCATCAGATCCCAAACAGCACGGCTTCAAAAAGCTGCACTCAACTACATCTGCATTAATGGAACTCAACCACAGCATCAGCCATGGCTTCAATCAACGCGCTCCCCCAGATCGCACAGTGGTTCTTCAACTCGATCTATCCAAAGCCTTTGACATGGTGGACCATGAAACCCTCATAGGGGATCTCTGTGGCTCAACCATGCCCAGAGCCATCGTCCGTTGGTTCAGCAACTACCTACGTGGCCGTCAGTCTCGAGTCAACTTCCGCAACATCCTGTCAAAAGCTAACAACGTCCACACGGGGGTTCCACAAGGCGCCGTTACGTCACCGCAGCTATTCACGTTCTACCTCAACTCGATACCTCAACCGCCTCCGAATGTCAACATGGTCATGTACGCCGACGATATTTCAATTTACACGAATGGGAGTAACAGCGATGAGCTGACGGACAGGTTGAATGACTATTCTCCTCTACTTACCCGGTTTCTGGAAGACAGATACCTACCTGTATCAGCTGAAAAATCGACCGTCACGCTTTTCACACCAAGCACGAAGGAAGCACAACGCCACCCGCAAGTAGTGCTAAACAACACTGTCGTTTCGCTGGAGAAGGCTCCCAAAATTCTCGGTGTCACCCATGATACCATGTATACGTTCACAGCACATTGTACGAAGCAAGCGACCAAAGTCAAACAGCGTACAAATGTCCTGAAGGCCCTTGCAGGGACTAACTGGGGTCAGTCAAAAGAAACGTTGATGCAGACGTACAAAGCAATCGGCAGAAGTGTCGTCAACTACGCCGCACCGGTCTGGTCACCGGTCATCAGCGATCGGAATTGGAAAACTCTGCAACTCGCCCAAAACCAAGCTCTGCGTGTAGCCACCGGCTGTCATCAAATAGCCAACGTCGATCACCTACACCAGGAAACTTTAATGCTGCCAGTCAAACCACACACGGAGATGCTCTCGAAACAGTATCTACTCAGCTGCCGCCGCGAGTTTCATCCATGCCACCACCTGACTAAGTCGCGTCTACCACCTCGCAACATGAAGGGCACGTTCAGAAAATACGACAGAGCAATCCGACGAATACAAGAAGGGGCAGATGTTTCTATGGACCCGCGAAACTACAAGAAGGGACTTGAAACGATTCACACCGACACCGTCAACCGCGTGCTGAGTAATTACACCGCCAATGCAGTTCTCTGCAGGCCTCCGCCTGACATCGACAAGTCGGAGAAAGAACTCAGCAGAGAAGCAAGATGCACAATGGCACAACTACGGTCGGGCCATAGCAAGATGCTGAACTCGTACATGTGCAAAATAGATTCGTCCGTCGAAAACAAGTGTCCGAGCTGCAAGACACGCCCCCACGATGTGCAGCACGTGTTCAAGTGCCCTTCTAACCCTACAACTCTGCAACCGATCGACTTATGGAAGCAACCGAAGAAAGTAGCCGAATTTCTCGGTCTGGAGCAAGGCCACGCATAACATGATGATCCAACCCAGCTATCACAACAACAAGGGGGGGGGGGGGCGCGCCCCCCCGTGCGTGTCCCAGTGTCGGCCCCAACCTGCGCTTTGTGGCGCGCGTGAGTAGGTGTATGTGTTGTGGAGGGGTGTTTGTGATTATTGTTGGTGTGTGGGGAGGCGGTGGGGGTTATATGTGTATTGTTTTTGGGGGGGTACTTTCTTTTTTGTTCTTCATCGTCGCCGCGTATCGTTATATTTTATTTTAATATTTATTTTTCCGGGGGAATTTGGGTGCGGGGGGAATTCCCGGGAGGGGGTGGAGTGCTACGGTGTGCTAGATAATTCATTAAAAAGTATAGCGTCGCCACCGACAGTTATTGTTTATTTTGGTATTACTACTGATATTTTTTATTATTATTTTTATTATTATTATTATTATTAATTTTGCTATTGTTTCCAGAACGTTTATTCGCCGTCCAGTGATTCTTCCGACAGACAAAATTCATGAACACGTCGAAATTGTGATTCATAACTTGAATGTACTTGGATTGCAATTGAGACAATTGTTGCTCATTGAAGATATGGTTGATAGCATGAAGGTGTGCAAGTACTTTACATATTAAATACACTCATGGACGCCAATATATTTGGATGGCGGTATTACTTATTCAATGACTTGAACGTGACGGTACCATACTGAGACAAGTTCAAGACATTAAAATAGCCAAAAAGTAACGTTATCCAGCCATAACTATGTACATACAAGCAATCGCAGTTTATATTCTAATGCGACTCGACACTGTTGTGAATATTCGTTTCGTGAACGAAGTTACATAGCTCGGCAACAGCAATAACGATCGCAGCAGTCGCTCGCAAGGTGTAGTTTGAACCACTTGCGATTACATCACCGCGATCATAATAGCTACTATTGTAAAGTAGTTTCAAAGCCAGGTAGTCGCGGTTTCAATTGCTTTCAACAAAATCGCCAACGCAGTAAGCGCTTCCTTCTCGATTATTGTTGATTTTGATGGCTTTTGAACTGGTCACATCATTTTAGTTGTGTAGGGACGTTGTCTTTAGCTCAAGATGCCGCTAAGCATTCAATGCAGTTACACCTTTATGGTTCTGACTGTGTCATAGTAGTGCTATAGTTGGCGAAAAATAATTCTTTGAATTGTTATAGTTAAAATCGCACTGGCTCTGTGCACTTGCCCCACATTTAATACTGAGGCTTAGGACTAGCTAGAACATAACTTATCTGTTCCTAAGCATAAGTTTAAGCCGTTGCCTTATTCTTTTGTTCAACCTACGCTTAAGTCTAAGCCTTAACTTTAAATCTTGGGGATTTTGTACAAGAGGTTATTGCAGTTCGTTCGGCACCGTGGAATATTTGTTTTTTGTTGCGTTTTAGTTTGGTGCATTTCTTTGGATCACGGCATACGTTGGGCGCTGGTTTTCGGGACTCAGTGTCATTATTTTATGTAAGTAGTGTCTTCCTTGGATAAGTTTCTCAACTCTGTACAACAGTCGCGGAGACTAAGATTTCCCAGAGTAATAATGAAATGTACTAAATAATATAAACAATATACAACCTATCAATCACGAACTGATTCATAGGCGCTGGACACATTTAAGAATATGGGCTGCTGTGTCAAAGTTGAAACAGTGTTCAAGATATAAATACGAGACTTGACCAATGTTGTATTTTGTTACTTTCAACCTTGAATAAAATACAACAGTCAACGAAGAACCCTTATTGCAGTGTATATGTACATGCTGTTGTAATTATAACGACAGTTCACTATTTCCAAAGCATGCAAAAATACCTTTTTCCTTTTTTCTTCGAAAGCGTCTAGGGTTATGTCCCCGTTGTATACAACACCCGTGTTTGGAGACTATTTCGACTGCATTTTGCTTATTTGACAAAAAATTCCGCATGTGATCATGTTATTTGAAAAGCAAACTCTATAATTGTTTTTATTTTAGCTTTAATAAGCATTTTCACGTTTCCGAGACTGTATGCGAATCACAAAAGTGAAATTAACGCACAGATTGACGTTCTGCAACAACGCTTTTTGCGCGTTTATGCTGAGTAAGAATTGGACGATCCGTAGCCAACGGGGTCAATGCAAGGTTTTGCCTCACTTCTAAAAAGTTTGCTCAACAGCACGCTTTAACGTCATATGAAATTTCCTCATACGTCACCTTATTTTGCCTCATCCCGCTTCATTGAAACTTCTTTAGTTTTGTACGAGCTGCACGAACCAGTGTCATTAGGCTGGTAGTTTTGCCATGGCTTTCTTTTTTTAAATACACGTCATTATATATCAGCAGTCCTCACAAGTTGGTTTATAGTTTTAACACTGCGAATTTTGAATTTTGGTGCTGCAGTTCTTACGCATTTCGTTTGAAAATATATCATAAACTGTCTGCAGGTGCTGTACACATTTGAGAACATGGACTCTTATTTGATTGCTTACTGCTAATCTGTGACTTCAACCGCTAATAAGATGTGTCTTTTTTCGTTTTAGCATCGAAGCTAAACTGCCTGATTTCATGAAACCAGCGATTAAAACGGATTGAAATGTGTTTTTGTTGTTGTCGTTGTTGTCGTTGTGAATTTATTTATTCGGTGTGTTATTTTTGTTACCACAGCTTAATTCAAATACACGTCGTCTTGTTGTACGAATGCTTTAGTTCTGGTGTTTTGAAATGGTTTGACTCTGGAGAAATTGGTTTCATATCTTTGTATAAGGAGGTTGTAAACGGAATCCACTGCGGTGTTTTTAACAGAATTTCTGTTTTTTGCTGCTAATACGCAGTAATGAAATTTATGAATTTCGCAAAATTTCTCTAAAATATTGGTTTAAGTTTTCAATTTAAACAGAAAAACACACCTCATGTTGACATGTATGATGAATAGTGCTGAAGAAGTTGTGTACTTGTATGCTTTACCCGTCCACACAAATAGGTTCTACGCTCACAGGTTCAGTTTTACACATTGCGTAGGCTTGGCAAAATAATAAGCAGTTAAGCAAGTACTAAAAATTCGTATGGTGGTAATATTTCAAGTAAAATTTTTCTAAAAATTATTCAGCAACAGTCGGTTTACGGTATTCGATTTCTGTTGTGGTACTGTTTTCGTAATTTTTATTCATTTCTGTGGTATCGCAGGTTATTTTCGAGCGTATTCAGTTTCAAATTGTCGTGAGGATCCCTGCCAGTTTCCGAACGTGCTCGTAGTCATGTATGTTGTGATACAAAGTACTGCGATTATCTGTATCCAGTAAAGAAGTATGCACTTAGGACCTGATGGAAGTCTTTTACTGTAGCGACCAATAAGAGAATGTGGGGCAATAAGAGGGGATCCCCATTTTGAGTCCCAATCAATAGGAGTCCGTATCTCTAACCAAAGTCCGTACTAAAAGCAGATAGAGTCCCTAAACCCTAATTAAAGTCCATTGCAGCGTATAAATGACTCCCCTAATTAGAGTCCATTGTAGCACACAAATGACTCCAGGACCAAATAATTTGAGTTCGAAACTTTAAAGCGTACTTAAATTTTGAAACGACATTCCAAAGTTTAACCTTGCATGATCACTCAAGCTATGGAAAAGACATATATAAACGTTTAATTCAACGGATAGTTGCTGCAGTACCGGATACATATCAAGAACGAAAAGTGGCGGAGCGTGGATTAAAAATAAATAAGTCTGTAATCCAGTAACAGGGGGTACCCTCTGGAGAGGCCAAATAAATATTAGCCATTCCCGTCTTATTCGGGTTTTTACAGTAACTTGCGTTATTAAAGTAGAGCCTAAAATTTAAGCGAATGTATTCAATATGACACCACTATTTTTAGCGCGCTTATAAAGAAACGAATAGTATAAAACATTTAACAGTAACAGGTGATGTCGTTTCGAACAAAAATCTTGTTCAGAACTTTAGTCATACTAATAATTTCAAGCTACATGACAATTTTATTGCATTGAATCAAGTATGCAGACAATAAATGTAGACAAGCGTGATTCATTTTCGAATTCTATCCGGATATTTGGATATCGGGGTATGAAAAATATCCGAATATGTATCCGAAATGAAACGTCTATCCGAATATCCGAAATGCTTTTGTCTGAAATTTTTTTGGAATAATTTGCATGGTTTCACCACCAAACTAGCTGGAGCTGAAGAAAAAATCCTGTATCAAAAACCTCAGTCAGAATATTAAACCACATTCTTGCACAATTGTTCCATGATGATTCAAAATCTTTATTTCTTAAGCAAAAATTGTAATAATAGAAACCTTTACGGCCGTAAAAGTAACATTGGCCTGAGTTTCTGTAGAATTCGATATACGGCTGGGTTTCACACAGGTCTAGCATTATATGGAAATTCAATGCAACGCTTATTTACCTCTGGGACGTTTTAGCGGTTTTATTTAACACAAAGTTTTTCTGAGTTAACACTTTGTGTATATATCCTAGAATGATGATAGCAAGTTTACTGAGAACAGTAAGTTATAGACTACAGATGAACACCGGATATCCGGGCCGGATAAGAAAAATGTCTAAGCACCCTACCTTACAATTTGTCCCCACTCCCCACATAAATTTTTTGTGATAAAATGATATGGCCATTCATTACCTTTACAATGTGCCCTCTCATCATAATACTTTCGTTATAACATAGGGTCCTACCTTTTAATTTTCCCGCTATGAAAATTTTTTGGTGAAAAATTGCGTTTCAAAACATTTACCATCCCGCCCATTTACAAAGTTCTGGATCCGCTGCTGAAAGCGCGACACCAGGATAAGTAACATGGGTTGATGTTTGTACGACTTAGCGTAAGTGTATTTCAGTTTGGTTCTTTGTTCTTGGACCTAAAACGATTCAAGTATATATAGTTCGAGGGAAGGGTTATATTCGATTGAATCTCTATTGCAGTGGTTTAAATAAGACAACGGACAAGCCAAATCAACTCAATTTTAAGTTGTCAACGCAAGTATTTATTTAGTAGTCTGCAGCAATCTTCTAAACTGAATACCCAGAACTATTGAGGTGCTGCAGTGACTAGTGAGTGACCCGAATAAGAGGTGGGACTGATATTTATTTGAGCCCTCCAGAGGTTACCCCCTGTTATTCGGTTACGGACTGTTATTTATTTTAACTCACGCTCCGCGACCCTTCGTTACTTATATATATTTCGTCCTGGATTCATTTATGCGCTACAATTTTGACATGGAGTCTAATTAGGGCTTAGGGACTCTATGTGCTTACGGACTCTTATTAGGGATACGGACTCCTATTGATTGGGACTCAAAATGGGTACGGTCACTACAGTACTGCACTCAAAATAATATTTCTGGTATTTAAGAAAACATTTCTTACATTTGAGAAATATGATTAGCAAGGGGCACTTGAAAAGTATTTTCTATTATAACAGAAATGTTTTCAAAAAACGTTTTGAAAAACGTTTTCCAGATATTTTTAGAAAAATTGTCTTAAATATCAGCAAATCTTTTCAGATTTGCCACAGAGAACACTTTTCTGAATAAATTCAGAAATACTTTTTTGTGTGAGGCATAATAAATACAGATTTTTAGAATTGTATCTTTTATGCTCATATCAATTTGTTTTAGGGTCAGGGTACTTCCTTTAGAGCAACAAGTTAAAACAAGTGCTTAAGAAACGAAAATTGAGGTTCAGAAACTCAAAAAAACAAAATCGAGTTTCGGATATCCGAAATAGAAAATTTCATTTCGGATATCTGTATATCCGGATATATACGGATATCCGGATAAATATCCGGCAAGAATTGCCGGATATCCGGATATGAAAAAATATCCGATGCCCATCACTAATCCGAGGATATTACCCGGGAAATTGGGATTTTAGAAAATTCGGATATTAGCCGGGAAATTGGGATTTTGGGGCAGCGTTTCTCGCTCGGGATTTTGGGAAATTGGATTTTGGTCGCAGCGTTTTTCGCTCGGGATTTTGGGAAATTGGGATTTTTGGCGCAGCGCTTTTCGCTCTGGATTTTGGAAAATTGGGATTTTGGGCGCAGCGTTTTTCACTCGGGATTTTGGGTAATTGGATTTTGGGCGCAGCGTTTTTCGCTCGGGATTTTGGGTAATCGGATTTTGGGCGCAGCGTTTTTCGCTCGGGATTTTGGGAAATTGGGATTTTTGGTCCAGCGTTTTTCGCTCGGGATTTTGGGCGCAGCGTTTTTCGCTCGGGATTTTTGGACATTGGGATTTTGGGCGCAGCGTTTTTCGCTCGGGATTTTGGGAAATTGGGGTTTTTGGTCCAGCGCTTTTCGCTCGGGATTTTGGAAAATTGGGATTTTGGGCGCAGCGTTTTTCGCTCGGGATTTTGGGTAATTGAAATTTTGGGAAATTGGGATTTTGGGCGCAGCGTTTTTCGCTCGGGATTTTGGGAAATAGGGATTTTGGGAAATTCAGATATCACCCAGGAAATTGGGATTTTGGTCGCAGCGTTTTTCGCTCGGGATTTTGGGAAATTGGGATTTTGGGAAATTGGGAATATCGGGAAATAGGGATATTACCAGGGAAATTACGATTTTGGGCGCAGCGTTTTTCGATCGGGATTTTGGAAAATTGGATTTTTGGTGCAGCGCTTTTCGCTTGGGATTTTGGAAAATTGGGATTTTGGGCGCAGCGTTTTTCGCTCGGGATTTTAGGTAATTGGAATTTTGGGAAATTGGGATTTTGGGCGCAGCGTTTTTCGCTCGGGATTTTGGGAAATTGGGATTTTGGGCGCAGCGTTTTTCGCTCGGGATTTTGGGCGCAGCGTTTTTCGCTCGGGATTTTTGGACATTGGGATTTTGGGCGCAGCGTTTTTCGCTCGGGATTTTGGGAAATTGGGGTTTTTGGTCCAGCGCTTTTCGCTCGGGATTTTGGAAAATTGGGATTTTGGGCGCAGCGTTTTTCGCTCGGGATTTTGGGTAATTGAAATTTTGGGAAATTGGGATTTTGGGCGCAGCGTTTTTCGCTCGGGATTTTGGGAAATAGGGATTTTGGGAAATTCAGATATCACCCAGGAAATTGGGATTTTTGTCGCAGCGTTTTTCGCTCGGGATTTTGGGAAATTGGGATTTTGGGAAATTGGGAATATCGGGAAATAGGGATATTACCAGGGAAATTACGATTTTGGGCGCAGCGTTTTTCGATCGGGATTTTGGAAAATTGGGATTTTGGGCGCAGCGTTTTTCGCTCGTGATTTTGGGTAATTGAAATTTTGGGAAATTGGGATTTTGGGCGCAGCGTTTTTCGCTCGGGATTTTGGGAAATAGGGATTTTGGGAAATTCAGATATCACCCAGGAAATTGGGATTTTGGTCGCAGCGTTTTTCGCTCGGGATTTTGGGAAATTGGGATTTTGGGAAATTGGGAATATCGGGAAATAGGGATATTACCAGGGAAATTACGATTTTGGGCGCAGCGTTTTTCGATCGGGATTTTGGAAAATTGGGATTTTATGCACAGCGCTTTTCGCTCGGAATTTTGGGAAAGTGTTTTTTGCGCAGCGTTTTTCGCTCGGGATTTTGGGAAAGTGTTTTTTGCGGAGCGTTTTTCGCTCGGGATTTTGGAAAATTGGGATTTTATGCGCAGCGCTTTTCGCTCGGGATTTTGGGAAAGTGTTTTTTGCGCAGCGTTTTTCGCTCGGTATTTTGGGAAATTGGATTTTTGGTGCAGCGCTTTTCGCTTGGGATTTTGGAAAATTGGGATTTTGGGCGCAGCGTTTTTCGCTCGGGATTTTAGGTAATTGGAATTTTGGGAAATTGGGATTTTGGGCGCAGCGTCTTTCGCTCGGGATTTTGGGAAATTGGGATTTTGGGCGCAGCGTTTTTCGCTCGGAATTTTGGGCGCAGCGTTTTTCGCTCGGGATTTTGGGAAATTGGGATTTTGGGCGCAGCGTTTTTCGCTCGGGATTTTGGGAAATTGGGGTTTTTGGTCCAGCGCTTTTCGCTCGGGATTTTGGAAAATTGGGATTTTGGGCGCAGCGTTTTTCGCTCGGGATTTTGGGTAATTGAAATTTTGGGAAATTGGGATTTTGGGCGCAGCGTTTTTCGCTCGGGATTTTGGGAAATAGGGATTTTGGGAAATTCAGATATCACCCAGGAAATTGGGATTTTGGTCGCAGCGTTTTTCGCTCGGGATTTTGGGAAATTGGGATTTTGGGAAATTGGGAATATCGGGAAATAGGGATATTACCAGGGAAATTACGATTTTGGGCGCAGCGTTTTTCGATCGGGATTTTGGAAAATTGGGATTTTGGGCGCAGCGTTTTTCGCTCGTGATTTTGGGTAATTGAAATTTTGGGAAATTGGGATTTTGGGCGCAGCGTTTTTCGCTCGGGATTTTGGGAAATAGGGATTTTGGGAAATTCAGATATCACCCAGGAAATTGGGATTTTGGTCGCAGCGTTTTTCGCTCGGGATTTTGGGAAATTGGGATTTTGGGAAATTGGGAATATCGGGAAATAGGGATATTACCAGGGAAATTACGATTTTGGGCGCAGCGTTTTTCGATCGGGATTTTGGAAAATTGGGATTTTATGCACAGCGCTTTTCGCTCGGAATTTTGGGAAAGTGTTTTTTGCGCAGCGTTTTTCGCTCGGGATTTTGGGAAAGTGTTTTTTGCGGAGCGTTTTTCGCTCGGGATTTTGGAAAATTGGGATTTTATGCGCAGCGCTTTTCGCTCGGGATTTTGGGAAAGTGTTTTTTGCGCAGCGTTTTTCGCTCGGGATTTTGGGAAATTGGGATTTTTGGTGCAGCGCTTTTCGCTTGGGATTTTGGAAAATTGGGATTTTGGGCGCAGCGTTTTTCGCTCGGGATTTTAGGTAATTGGAATTTTGGGAAATTGGGATTTTGGGCGCAGCGTTTTTCGCTCGGGATTTTGGGAAATTGGGATTTTGGGCGCAGCGTTTTTCGCTCGGGATTTTGGGTAATTGGAATTTTGGGAAATTGGGATTTTGGGCGCAGCGCTTTTCGCTCGGGATTTTGGGAAAGTGTTTTTGCGCAGCGTTTTTCGCTCGGGATTTTGGGCGCAGCGTTTTTCGCTCGGGATTTTGTGCGCAGCGTTTTTCGCTCGGGATTTTGGGACATTGGGATTTTGGGCGCAGCGTTTTTCGCTCGGGATTTTGGGCGCAGCGTTTTTCGCTCGGGATTTTGGGACTTTGGGATTTTGGGCGCAGCAGCGTTTTTCGGTAAGGTTTTTTGGAAATTCGGATATTACTCGGGAAATTGGGATTTTGGGCGCAGCGTTTTTCGATCGGGATTTTGGGAAATTGGAATTTTGGGTGCAACGTTTTTCGCTCGGGATTTTGGAAAATTGGGATTTTATGTGCAGCGCTTTCCGCTCGGAATTTTGGGAAAGTGTTTTTTGCGCAGCGTTTTTAGCTCGGGATTTTGGGAAAGTGTTTTTTGCGCAGCGTTTTTCGAGCCACATAACGTCGACCCAAGACCTAGCCAGTCGTTGCGTCCCACAATAACAACCACCATCCATCGACCACAGCGTATCCACACCCTGCCCCTAATAAAGTCTATCCATCCGATCAAGCGTACCCGTAACCAGCACTTCGAACTTCCACAATTAGTCCATTTCTTCTCCATCCAAGCGTCCCTGACCCTGAACAACTAACATACCCCTCCACCGATAACGTCCTTTACAATGTCGGCTTTGCATCGTCGGCGCTTGTCCATAGTAAGCGTCCACCTCTTCCTGCGTCACAAACTGTCTTCCTTACGGTTGTGCCGTCGATTGCGGCTGCTGCTGCCGATGCGCACGTCGAATCTTGTTGATTCGCTGCCGCACCGTTTTCACTTGACGCCGGTAATAGTGTCGATCGTCGCCAACCTGCGATTGATCCACATAGCCGCCAACCGTTCCCTGATACTGCTCCACCGGCACTTGCCGGATCTGATGCCGTATCGTTGCCGATTCCACGGGTGGACTCACGCCTATCGCCTGGCTTCCCGAAATCGGACCGTACGACCCTGTTGCTGTACTTGCATACACGGCTGACGAATCATACACCGGATTCGCTTGTCTCAGTCCAATCCTCCTCGATACTGAGCCCGATGCCGGACGCACATAGCCTCGACCCCTGCCCCTTTCCGCGGCGCGTCGTTGCGAGGCTACTCTGTGCGTCTTTGGATCGAATCTCCATTTCTTACTCGCCTGCCGCATTTTGCACCCGTATGTACCCGCTCACTTATCCCTGGATCCCGCGACACTGGTGGTGGCGCCGGTGCTGGTGCCGGTGGTGGTAATGGTGGTGGTACCGCCAACCGCTGCAATTGCTCCCAGAACTCTTCTCGTGACCTACCTTCCTGTTCCTGTATCCTTGGAGACCGCCAGGGAGACATCAGCTTTTCCCCCGCGCCCACGCTCGACTGCGGTGTCTCCGTTCCTGATTCCCGCGTCGATACCTTGCTCTTTCCTTTTCCTTTGCGTTTCCCGGTCGCTTCCTTCCATTCCTTTGACCCCTTTTTCGGCGTCACTTCCTGTATGTCATCATCCGGTACCGACTCAATCTCCTCCTCACTGATCTATTCCGTTACCAACTGACTTTCCACAATCTCTCCGCCGGCTGAGTCACGCTTCGCGCCCCTTCCGTTCCTGGTTCCATACGCGCCACTCTCACCACAGGCTCTCTGCTTGTTCCAGGCTGAGCCTGCCGTGCTACCACTTCCCCCGCCTCAGCACGAGCTTGTGTTTCTGCCTGCGTCGGTTCTCCACTCGTACTCGGCTGCGGCTGTCCCTGTTCCTGTACCTCCATCGGTTCTGCACTCGACGCTGCCCGTCGCTCCTCTAGCAAGCGGCCTCGACACATTTCCAAAGCCTTCTTGTTCGTCTCCACGATCCTCGTTAATTTCTCCGTTTCCTTCTTTGTGAAGTTCTCCACCATTTTCATCATGGATCGCCGAGTTTCTTCCGGTAACGTCAACTCCGGCAACTCTGTTTCCTTCCTCTCCGGCGGATACGTGAAGGTCCTGTTAAAGTGCTGAAACAGCCTTGCCGCCGCCTTCACCGTATCCATGGAGAACTGCCTCTCCGTCCCCCTTGCTACCTCCGCCTGCAACCAGCGCAACCTCTCCTTTCTATCCGCTCGTTCCTTCGGATTCGTTGCGCGCATTGCCCACAAGTTATCCTTCTCGAAATTCCGCCTCAGCTTCCAATACCGTTGGTTTTGGTAAACTCGACACGTAATTAACGTTCTGCTCCGCTTGACCCCTTCGTCCTGTGATTTATCAAACAATTGCATAATCACATGCGACGATAGCGGTAAGAAAAAATCTGGCGGAGCCCTGCCGAACCACGTGTTTCGCGCCGTTATCGCCCGGGCTGCCACCTCTCTAATCACCCGCGCGAACCATTTCATTAATGCCTGTTAAGTTTCTGGCACTATATCTAGCATCCTGAATACGCATGCTGCCAGACCCCGTTCCGCGTAGTTGAGGCACTCCATCCATTCATCGATCGTGGCCTCTCTGCGCAGATAAAATTCGTACGCCCTCAATACTGCTACCGCCCAATGGTACGCTAGCTTCTCCAACAAGTCTCCCGGTAACGACAGATCTGGTTTCTGCGGATTTTCATTTGCCTGAAAATAATCCGACTGCAACCTGAATTGGTACCCTCCTTTGTACACCGGCAAAAAGTGGCCTGATGACACAATACCCATATCCGGAACGCCACAATGCCCCTTCCTATTTTCGGCACCCTCCACGCCGGATCTTTCGCCCTACTGCGCCGCGTCGGTGATTTCTTCCCACCTGACACCGCGGCTCGCCGACTTGGTGCTGCCGCTGCTTTCGGCTCGACCGCTATTACAGCCGTCGCTCCCGCCGACTCCTCTTCTGACATTACTTCCAAGCGTACTGCTTTTGGTACCCTGCCCGGCGTCGCCGACCTCTGCCGTTTTAACACCCCTTTCCGTTGTACCGTATCCTCTTCCGCCGACGACACCGATTGCACCTCCTCAACTTCCCTCCGTTTCCCGCTCTTTTGCACCAGGACCTTGCTCGACTCCCGCAGCTGATTTTCCAGCTGTCTCTTTTCGCCCAGCAACGTCATAATTTCATCCATCGCCTTTTTTAATTTTGTTTCCGTTTCCTTATTTTCCTTTTCCCTTTCCTTTAGCATCTCCTCCGTCCTCTTTACCAAATCTTCTGCCCCTGATATATGCTCATGCGCCCGCTGCCGCTTGTCTACAGCTGTGGTCTGCACGCGCTCTAAATGGGTTACCCGGCTCCTTTCACGTGACAAGCACTCCGCGTAACCCAATAGATCCCTCATAGCCCCTACTGTAAATTCTTGATATACCCGCAACTTCCGTTCCAACTCCATCCTTTCTATATCCGCCTCTTTCCTTTGTGTCCAATTTTGCTCTACATCGCGTATTCTCGCCGTCATTCCCGCGTACGCGCTCTCCACATCCGGTATTCCAAATCCGCCCGCCGGGTACATCCCCGTCAAGCCGGCCCACAAAGCTTCTATCGTCTCCTTATCTCCTTGCTGCTTTTCCTCTATATCCCTTTTATTGCTTCTTCCAAATTCAACAACGAACGATACTCGACCGAAGGGTCGTTTACCGAAGGCGGGGACGGGACCATCTCCGCCCAGTGAAATCATTTTGGTAATGGATTTGGCGGCGGTGGTCTCGTCTCCGGCTCCAGGAACGGTGACCCTTCCGCCGTCGACCTTGTTTCTGCCGGCAACTGTGGAACCTGCCCTCTTTGATATGCATCGAAATTCAGCACGTTCCAAATCATTCTCATCGGTGTGACCGAAGCACGGCCTGTCGCACTTCCGCTACTCTCTCCTTGCGCCCTTGCTTGTTTACCTTTTCTTTTACCTCTCCTAGGCGTCTCTACTACTCCTGGATCATATGATACTAAATTCAAATGTCTGCTAGTATCATATGATATTCGCTGGTACAAGATCCTAGCTATGTAGTAACAGTGTGGACAGTGTTAAACAATGTATGACATATCGGCAGACAAAAAAGCGAATATCATATGATACTCGCGGACAAACAGTGACTGCTATATGAGAATAGCAGACAACCACAATTTTTGGTTAACGATATTGGGTGTATAAGCAGACAAAACGTTACCCAATAGTTTTATAGGGACAAAACGTGTCCCAAGCTGCCCCTGTTATAACGTGAACCCCGCATCACACCGCCACTCCCCGGAGTCTCTGACCCCGCGGCTTCCTCCACCACTACTAAATCGTTATGGTGAGGACTTCCTTCCTCCATTTCCTCTACAACTTCCAACTCTCCTTCGCCCGTTACATTTTCTGTAACCGGCTCTCTGTGAATTTCTCCTGGTTCAGCCGCTGTTTCGCCTTGGCCCGTTACTTGCCAAGTAACCGACGCTTCCATAGGCTCCTCTTTACACGTCGCTGACAGCCTTACCCCGCTCATCGCCGGGCCCAATGCTTCCATTACTCCATCTCGTGGTCCTTTCCGCTTTTTCAATTTCTTTTTCCCGTATATTTTCTCTACACGTGATGTCCCTGTGGACGCTCCCCTGCTGCTCGACGGACTCGAATTTCCGTTGTGCCTCTGCTAGAACCCGACGTCCCCTTTGCTTCCTCCTTTCCGCTATCCGCGCCTCCTCCGCTTCTAAGTTGACGCATAGAGCTGGTGTCCTTACTACCATCAACTTACCCTTCCGAATATCCGACATCAATTCCTGTTCTCCCGGTTGAGCCACCGAGGCGAACGAGATTTGGATGTCGTCGGTTGTTTTCGGCCGTGTTGAACCGCCACCCCCTTCATCACCGTCTCATACATCTCGTCCCACCACTGTCTCGTCTCTTCCTCTGGGACTACCTCTCCTCTACTCGTTAGTACCGTTGCCTTTTTAGGACCCGCGAACGCCTTTTCATACGGCAGTTTCCTCGACGATACTGACGGAGGATTATAAATCGGTTCCCATTCCTCTTCTCCTCGTTGTGCCGGTACAAAATATTGCCTCCTCTTTTGCTTTTCCTTCGCCGTCTCCTTGACCGCTTCCGGCTGCAATGGTACCCAACGCACCATCCTCCTGCATCATTCAGACCATGCCACTGGCTGATCCTCCTACAATTTCCGCACCGCGAATTCCGCCGCGCACCTCTGTACTCTCAATAAAATTTCCGATTCCTGTGGCCATAGCAATTCAATTCTCTCATTATTATCCGGATTTGATATATCTATGGGCCCCGTATTTCCCCTAAAAAGTTGAAAGACCGAGATTCTTTTCGGATATCGTTCCCCTTCAACTTGCCTGAATGCCTCTTCAAACACCATTAAGTATTCCGATTCCGTATCCTGGTAGTCCCTGAGAGCTAACTGTGATGCTGCATTACGGCCGATAACTACCGTTAGGCTCGCCTTGGACATTTCTCCGAATGACTCCAGTTTCTGGTACAGCTCGAATACCACTGATGGTCTATCTCGCTCTACCACATGCTGAAATTGCCGCGTTACCATCGCCGCTACCACATCTGCTAACATTACATCCAGGCTAGCATAGTGGATAAATTGTAAAATTTCTTTATCTCCTTTATCCGCCCTAGGAGTGCCTTTAGCCGTAATCTTTCGCAACAGGCCCATCCACTTTGACATGCGCGGGGATTCCCTTTTATCTACGCCAAAGTAGTGCTTTAGGGCCTCTCGCAGGCTACTCGACCGGAATAACCCGTCGTGCACTCTCTGTAAATCCACCGTCTGTGAATCCGATGGAAACGCCTGTTTCAACCCAGCCGCCCACATAATCTTATCTGCCTTTTTATTCCACCATACTTTAACCTTGCCTTCATTCCGCAGCAGATCGTAGATCGGCTCCGGCACCGTGCCACAGAACGATTGAATGTCCACCAAGAAGACTGCACCCTCTGTCTTTCCGACTTGTAGCGTGCGAATGTGATTCCGGTACTTCTTGTCTTTTGGACCAAGTCATCTTGCATGTACCCGTGCACCACTCCTGGAAAAATATTTAATGTAGACGGATGCATATGCGCACACGGGTCTACCCTGTACTGCTCTAAAGCCGCTCTATACCTATTACCCCGTTTTTCATCCCATGACACTCCTTCGATATCACACGACAAAATATTTGTCCTGGAAGAGTCTATTATGCGGGCCGCTATTTCTGCCTGTTTCCCATTGGACACTATTGCGACAAACCTGGGTTTGCCTCATTCTCTGCCTAAAACCATATTCGACACCCAAAACTGCAATGAGTGACAAGGGTGCCTCGATCTCCATAATGGTGCCGACGGCGATACGTCCCTCGCCACCGGAGATTTCGCTACCTTTGATTGCACCGGAGGCATTATTTTGCTTCTCCCGTGCCCCTATTGCCTGTTTCCAAAATCTTCGCCATTGACGCCAACCTGTATTTGTTGAAAGTCAACGCCAACCTGTACTATTCTAAAGAATAATCCTTAAACCGTTTAACTATTGTCCTGCCGTATAGTCAGGCCGGTGCCTCTATGATTACGGAGCAGCACGGACAGTACCAAATTTGTTGGGGGGGTTCCGCCTCCAACCCCACACAAGCAAAATGGTACCGCTCCAAGCATAGATCACACTGGATCCAGTCTATTTCCAAATCACTGTCCACATCTGTGACGTATGCGCCTTTACATAGCCCACATGTGGCATCATCCGTAGCTTTCTCCGTTATTTGCGGCCGAAGTCTCCTTTCATACGGCAAATAGTCCTCTACTGACCCTCCAAAGTGCTTGACCAAAGCCTTATTATACCAGGTCTCTCCTTTGGACGGCGATCCCAAATATTGTAATTTCAAATTGGGACCCTCTATATCCCGCACCCAAAACAATCTTTCGAATTCCGGATGGAACTTATTCGCCAGCCTTTTACCCGATAATTTTACCCGGTTTTTCATAATCACTATGTCCCCAACCGTAAAATCCCGCCTACCTGCCCTTCTATTATAATGCGACTTGTACTGCGTCTGTGCCCGTTGGATTTGCTTGGCTGTCACGTTCCAAGCCTCTGTTAACTGGTCCATTAAGCCATGCACTCTCGCTCCAACCGGATTCGACGCCTCTGTTATCGGTGCCATATACCGATTTTCTCCCGGTAAATCCGGATCCCTGCCATACATCAGAAAGGACGGCGTTTGCCCCGTGGACGAATGAATCGTCGTCCTATACGCGAATAACGCCGCTCCCAAATAATCATCCCAGTTTTTAATTCGGAGTTCCACCACTGGTTTCAGAATTTTTATCAAAGTCTGGTTCCATCTTTCAATTAATCCGTTCGCCTGGTGGTGATCTGGCGTACTATAGGCGACTGTCGTCCCCATCCTTGCCATCTCACACTTATACAACTCCGACACAAAAGCCGGACCCTGATCCGACAGGATCACCCTTGGTACTCCGTATGTAGGCACCAACGTATCCGTGATTAACTCTAGGATAGTTCGCGCTGTCTGATCTTGGTCGCGTAAGCCTCCGGCCACTTTGTAAAATAATCCATAAAACACACACTATATTTATTCCCCGCTTCTGTTGGTAATGGTGGCCCGATCACGTGCACTCCCAACATGTGAAATGGAGCGACCGGTTTTATCGGTTGTTGCGGACCCCTCCTGTTGTGCCTGGTTTAAACCGTGAACACGTAATACATCTGTCAATGTATTCCTGTAAATCCTTTCCTATCGTTGGCCAATAAAACTTCTTGGTCAACTTACCATAAACCTTGTCAAATGCCAAGTGACCCCCGTATTTCGTCGAATGAGCCTGTTCCATCAATGTTTGCCTGAACAATTCTGGAACAGCCAGCCGAAATTCCATAATTTTCGCTTTCGACGGTCTCACTTTCTTTCTCGCCTGGTATAAGATATCCTTGTACACAATGAACCGCGGTTCATTCTGCATCACCCATTTCTTCACATCCGCCGGAACTTCCTCTTCCATTATCCCCTGCTCGATGAATTTAATCATCTAGCCAAGTTGTGGATCCTCTAATAAACTGCGCTTCACTCATTTGCCTTTTATCCCAAGGAGACTCAGTTTCGAAATACGTTTGCATTTCCTCCCGCTGGGTCGTTTGCCCAGTCGCGAGCTGCTCTCCTTCCTCCCCGTCCTCCGATGCTTCTTCCTCCAAATTCGGATCCACTGTTTCAATTCTTACTTCTTCCACCTGTCCTACTACCGGTACTTCCTGTTGGTCATGCTGCATCACCTTCAATGCTTCCAGCAATTTTTAGGACAATTTTTTACTTTTTCGCGAGCGTTATAACGTGGATGCTCCATTACAAACATTTGCCTTGAAGCAATTTATAGTGCATGCACTTTTGCAATAAACAGAGTATATAACGCAAATTTTAATGAAAATTGTAAGGCGAAACCAAAAGAAAACTTTGTGAAAACTGCTGATACGAATTAACTTGAATTATTAATAAAAACATTATCAAACAAAAAAAACGATGCCGGTGGTCCGCAACAGTTGAACATCTGTTACGACACCACGCTCATTAATAATAGGCACTCCACTGACTTTTCTTATCTGAAATTGCGATTGCTGATCTAACATCAAATCTTCGTCGCATAACACCGTAGATTGTTGAATCGCCTGATTTTGTAACTCTGCGATCTTTGCGGCTTGTATTTCAATTGTTTGTTCGTGCATTTGTTCCAAACCTTGCTCAAAACACGCTTTGTGTCGGTCATCCACTAATGATGTTGGCATAAAATCTGTAGTCTTTCGTCGTGCTGCTGCCTCCGCCGATGCTCCATCCCGTAGACCAATTGCAACTGGCGCTCCCTGCTGTTCGGATTGCTTCAAGTAACAAGATGGTCGATCAACTGATACTCCTTCGATAATACTTAACACCTCCGCACGACGTTGATTGTTGTAATTCTCCAAATTTAACGGTTTGATGTCCTGGGTTGATTGTTCGCCTTGTAACACTGCTTGCGTTGATGCTTCCACGTCAGCTTGAGTAACCCACTTATCCGGGATAACGCCCATTGGATATGATGGCGCACTGATCTCGTTACTATCATCGGCACCAGCCTTTGATTGATAACGAGCTATCGGCATTGTATATTGACGTTCACTCAACGTTTGCAAATAATCTTCTGCATACCGCTGTGTAATGGATTCCTCTGTCTCGTACCACCTTTTCCTGTTGCTTGAACAACCGGTACCGGTAATTGATTCGTCATGTCCGATCGCTGCTGTTGTTCTTCCTGATAGACTTTACCAGCTACCATCGTTGCCACGCGTACTCGTGAATATGTGTGATCAAACGGATGTTCGATTTGTTGCGATTGCCAATATTGGCCGGATTCATCAATAACGGTAAAGACATAACCGTGTAATGAAACGTAGACGGGTAATGACATACCCGTGGACTTAGGCTATTTTTCGGATAGTTACCTCAGCAGACAAAAACTGGTTTTCCTCTTTGGGAGGAAAATCTGGGAGAAAATGAAAGAGAAGATAAATAATAATTTCCATCTGGATTAAGAACCAGTTTTTAAGCGAAAATTATTGTAAGAGCAAAATAGCAGGTATTTTGCTCGGAAGAACTTGTTTGATCCTAGATTGGAATTCTCATGTATTCTGTTGGTTATTGATGCCATTCAGTCTGTACTTTGTGTTGTTCTGTTGCGGTAGCGATTTTCCGAGAGCTTAGAATGAATTCAGATATTTCTGAACTGTTTTCTATCTAGGATATTACTGTTGCGTTAGTTTTCTTTTGGAATTGAGATTTGATTTCCATTTAGTTTTCTATTTAGTTTTCAATCATTAGTATTGAAAACTAATCGTATTGGTACTCGTAAGTTGTGTTCTTACTTGTTCGTATTAGCATGTTATCTTACTTGTTATTAAAACTTAACTCTAGTTTTGTTTATTAGCGAGTTCGACGGGCTTCTGAGTTCTAAATCGGAGATCGAATCCCCTGTTAAGGCTGAAATTGGATGAACTCGCCCAGTCCCCTAACAATCTTATTACTTAGACCCATGTCTACTAAAATATACATAGTTCACATGGTGACCACGATGGTCTCCGAAAAGCCCGAACTTTTCTAGTTATAGGTATTTGCGCTAATTTGGATCGCGAATTCGGAAGAAATTCGCGTATTGGAGATTCCCATACCAATTATCGCGTACAACTTACAATTCGGATTAGTGTCAGTCTATTATTCTGCCTTCGCTATCACAGTGGTTATCACAGGCGTTGGTAATCACATTAAAATATCACAGTAAAAACAGAAAAAAAATCACAGCTCGTGGTAAAAACACTATCAAAAATATTAATATCACAGCATAGTATCACAGAGTAAAACCTGTTTTAATGTGTGTGTAGTGTACAATAAACACACACATGTGTAAATACATAGCCTTTACGCGAGAAAGTTCAAGTTATTTGTACTAGTTTCGATCTTGTTGTTCTCATTTTGTGCAATAAGTGGCGCCACGTTTATGTTTGTTTTGAACTTTATAATAATAAAACTAGTTCGAATAAAGGAACGATATCGATAAGAGCGGTATCACAAAAGATAAACGAATGTTTATTTATGTTGTTGTTAAGCTTTTAAAGGCTGCCGAATTGAATTCGTATCGGAGAACGTTTGAATTTTAACATTCAAAATTTAAATTTTCGACGCAAGAATTTGAATTGCTTACGATTGGAAAATGTTTGTTGCTTGGCTAGTTGTTTGGTTTACTAGATATTCCAATATTCTCTTATAAGGTATGGGCGGCTTGAAACGGACGCCCATCGTACGCAAGGGTGAAAGAAATGTTGTCTCTAGGAGGCAACAACCAACGCAAGGGGCAAACGCGTTATCCCTTGCGACACCCAGTGCCGCGGGGAATAACGTAGTACCCCCTGCACAACCGTTAATCGCGACTTCGGTCGCTTTTAATTTAGTTCCAGGTAATGCAGTGGCAACAACTTCGGGCTTACAACAACTGAGTCAACAAGTTGTCACGGCAAAAGACGTGTCCAGAGAGCACCTAGCGCCCTCGGACACGCAGATAGGCGTACAAGCAGTAGGAGACCGAGCCTCCTCAAGCTTGTACGAGTCGTCCGCGTTACGGAGAACTCACCGCAAACTAAGACCAGGGGTGGGTACCCTAACAGGACGACGCCGTGTAGGTGTCACACCGATTCGACGCCGGGGTAGTAAATCGACTAATTTAGCCCAGATATCAGGTTTGCCTCGTAACGTAACTCGGCAAATGCAATTAGGGGCTAGGGGTAACCACCCAATGATTCAACTAACCCCGGGTGGACATGCGGTAATGTCACAAAACACAAAATCTGTGCAAGAACGAGGCCTAGTAGTACCGAGACAGGTTGGTGGGTCCGATTCGCGGATAAATTTGCCACCTAGTACCAGGAGTTCTCCGTACACGCGGCCCGACTCTGCCTCATCTGTTGTCATAGATTTGTATGACGACGTCGACAACGATCTTCAACAATCGTATTCTCAGCACGATAGATATTCTTCGGACATCGGAAAAACCGAACGACTTTCAACCCGGTGACGACGGCGCCGGCGAACAGTGGCCTTGACGACGCGACCCAATCTAACACGTTGGTTACAACTGCGGCGCGGGCGGATACTGTGCGTTTGGCGACGGAATTGTCGGAGTTGATGCAGTCGGCGGTGGATTCGGTGGAAGATGGATCGGCGAGTTACGAATATGGTAGCGAGGACACGTCGAAGAGGACAAAACAGGTCGGTGCTGAGTTAAAAAATGGCCAATTAGAATCCCAAGATATTCCTAAATCCCGAACAGTTAGTGCTGTTCTACAGAATTTAGGGCTAATGGGACCACACTTAGCACAGAGATACCCGAACGGTGTAGGACAAATGGGTGATACAAAAACCGGGGTAGGCAAAAATTTTGGGATAGCAGATCCCAAAATAGAGGGGATAACGCAAACAAAAAGGGAAACGGTGACAAGACAGTCCGGTCCGGTGGTAGCGACGTTGCCACGCGAAAAATCAGCGAGGAATCTCTCCACGTACATGAGTAGCTCCGTGGGAAACAGCGGGGTCTCATGCATGATGGTTCGGTCGCAACATAACGCAACCCAGGGTCAACTGTCGGTATACGGGTCGGGTAATACAACTATTCCGACTACGATGCCTCAACCACCAGTATATCCCACTACTGTTAGCGACCCCCGTCAGTTTGCTTTCCCGACGATTCAACACCCGTATACAGCAATGCCCCAATCGTCATACTATCCGGGGGCACCTGTACAATATCCCTACAACTCGTTCATGTCGTATGCCGGACAATCCTACCCCCAGCCTGGACCGAGCACAGCGGGCGGTATGGGTTCTCAGAGCAATTTTGCGAGTCAGACTATGGGATTAGGTGGTAACCAATTCACAACACCTATGGTTACAGGACATCAACTCCTAACCCAGCCAAATCAAAATGTAGGCTATACGAGTCAGTTTTTTCCCCAGGTTCAACAACAACGGGAAACCTTTTTGAATAGCCTAACCCTGGAACAACGCACCGCGTTCCTCAGTCTATATCCACCCGAGGTGAACGCGGCCGCAGCATCGACGTCTATCGCAGGAGCTCCGACACAGGTCACTTGGGCTAGGGGATGTCAACCAGCCCTACCGACAAATAGTTGGGGATATCCCAATACTCAGTTACCATTTACCCCGGGGTGGTCAATGGGAAATGATCGGTTGGTGGAAGGTGATCGTGCATCAGTTACGGACGTACAGTCCAATGCATCCAGACCACCTACCCCGATAGGAGCAACAACAGGCGATATGATAGACAATGCTCATGCGTGGCAAATGCCGAGTACGGGTAGGGTTCAACCGGGCATGGGTAATAATGCGGTCATGGTTCCGACATCGGCGGGGCCGACACAGATCGTAGTAAACATGCCCGAAAAAGACTCGTATTTCCCTAAATATGAAGGCACCGATGATTTCGATGCATTTTATAAGCGTTTTGACAGGTGTTTAAGATCAGCAGGAATTGTTGATCTCCCGTCAAAAATGAAACAATTTCGCAAATGTTTGCGAAAAGCCGCAGATAAACACCTTCAGCTTTTGGAGGAAGAAGCGGCTATTGAGCCTGAAAATTTCGATTGGTTAATAAATCAGTTTAGAGACCGCTTTGCGGAACCGGATGATTTAACCACCAGAATCGTAAATTTTCAAAGAATGATTCAAATAGGTAACATCGAGGAATATGCTGACGAATTGTTAGTATATTGGAAACGTTACCTAGAGAAACGTTTCGCAGACCCGAAGCAGGCTCATGACCTGCTGTGTCAAACGTTTATAAATAACGCTAAGCCGGAATTTAAATTGAGATTACAAACCGGCATGACCGAGACGTTCGAAGAACTAAGATTTCGAGCTAAGAAACTACAACGTCTCTTAGCAAATGATATGAGTGACACGACCGGTCAAGAAACCAGATATAAGTTGTACGAAAATAAAGTAAATCACAAGAACAATAAATCAAAAATGAATCGCGGACATGAGGGTGCGAAAGATAAGGACGACAAGAAGGAGCACACCGACAAGGATGAGCGGTCGAAGCAACAAGGGTCGCCCCGCACCTGTTTTAATTGCGGTAAGGAAGGGCACATAGCCCGGAACTGCAGAAGTCCTAAGAAATCAGACTCGGATTCCAAAAAGAATAACAATAACAATAATAAGGATAAGGATTCCGAGAAAAAGTCTGATACAAAACGTGAGTTCGAACCTTGCGAATTTTGTAATAAAACAAACCATCCGGCGCGTATTTGTTTTAAAAATGCTGACCGGAAAAAGGCGGATGGAAAATCAAAATCGAAATCTAATGACGAACGCAAGGGTCCCCGGGCAGAGTCTTCCAGGCGTGAGGCAACGGAGGCGAAACAATGGACAGCTCGTTCAGGAGCCGTGGGCGGAGTCCTAGCACAGCCGTCCGCAGTCATAATACCGCCTCACCATGTCCGGTTACCAGACGGTAGAAATATTTCGGCTGCGGTACCAACCGCGTACATCGCGACTAATCGCGGGACCGGTGTAAAACCCACCGGATTCAATGTCGAAATAAGTATTAATAACTTATTAGTGATGGGTCTGTTGGATAGTGGTGCGGATTTAACGTTGATGCATAAGCATTTGTATGATTTGTATTTTTCGGATATACCGTTGGATACATCCCACGTGATCGACTGTTTCGGTTACGAAGCCGCACCAGCACAAAAGACACTTGGATGTATGAATCACAGCGTCACACTCGGAGGTGTCACCAAAATGGTCCAGATTCACGTCATGCCTTCAATGCAGTCGTCTCTGATCCTGGGTGAAGATATCCTGACGGATTTCGGTGTGGTGTTGGATTACGTGCGTTCAACAGTAACGGTGCATGGCACCAAGGTTAGATCTTGGAAGTCTAGACAGGTACGTGATGGGGGTTTGTTAAAGTTGGAATTGATCGAGAATATCGTAAGCGATGCAAATCCCGATGAACTTAAACCTGATAGACCCAAGGAAAAAGACCCAATCTACGTAGCACCCCTCCGAATCATTCAGCGGAAACGGGGTAAACGGGGAAAACAAACGAAAGATAATCCTGATTCGGACACGGTTGTAAACACCACTCCCTCCACTTCAGGGACCCAGACCCGTACGGAGGCGAGAATTTGCCGAATTTCGTATGCCACACATGTACCAGCGATGTCGACCCGTGTCGTTCAATGCGAAGCACCAGACGGGTGGCACCGTAACGAAGCGATCATGGTCGAACCATTATCGGGATTTAAAAGTCGGACAACACCTGATGTTGCGTTAGCTCGCACATTAACACAAGTTAAAAACGGATTGTTGTCCGTGCCGATTTCGAATCTAACACACGAGGAGGTTACGATCTACCCCGGTACAGAGTTAGGCGAACTCGGAGAAATTGAGTACATCAAGTTAGTGGCCCCCGAACTTGAAACTCAAGCCAACATTGCGATGTTGGAAAACCCCGAAATTGTGGGATCCCAGACCCGGAACGTGGTGGTAAGACACGTCGACGGAGCCGCGATTAACACCGTGAACAAAGGAGATACACGTGCGGCTCGCGTTTCGAAGTTTTGCGAAGAATTAAGAAAGGACGTCCGAGACAATCCCAGTGCGGAATTGCCACCAGATGTGGACGTCAGTGAGAGTAAAGTGTCTAAGGGACAATTGCCTTTGTTGAAGTCAATGCTGTCTTTGAATAAAGATATTTTTAGTCGAGAAGACGAACCTTTAGGCACAACTGACATCGTGAAGCATCGGATAGAAGTCGATCCAAAGACGCCAATCCAACAACGAAACAGACGAGCGGCGTATGCTCGACGACAGGAGATATCAAGACATGTCCGGAACATGCTCAAGGAAAATGTGATACAACCGTCGAAAAGTCCTTGGGCGACCCCGGTAGTTTTGGTAAAGAAAAAAGACGGTACGTGGCGTTTTTGTGTTGATTATCGTCAAGTAAACGATGTCACTAAAAAAGATAGTTTTCCATTGCCCCGTATAGACGAAACAATAGACTCCTTGCGAGGAGCCAAATATTTTTCCACCATGGATTTACAGTCGGGGTATTGGCAAATTAAGATGGACGAACGGGACATAGAAAAGACAGCCTTTATATGTCACGAGGGCTTGTTCGAATTTAAAGTCATGCCGTTCGGCCTGACAAACGCACCAGCTACGTTCCAACGTATGATGCAGATGGTTTTTTCAGGGTTACTCCTGGAAATCTGTTTGTGTTATTTGGACGATATAATTGTGTTCTCACAAACTTTTGCAGAGCATTTATACGATCTAGACGTAGTCTTCGCGCGGTTGCGCGAAGCAGGCCTTACATTGAAAGGCAAGAAATGCTCATTCGCGGTAACGCGAGTAAAATTTTTGGGACACATTGTTTCAGACGGGGGGATACAACCAGACCCCGATAAAATTGAAATTATTCAAAAATGTCCAGCACCTAAAACTGTAACTGAAGTCCGTTCGTTTCTCGGGTTAACCGGTTACTACCGTCAGTTTGTTAAAGATTACGGCACCCTTGCACATCTATTGTACGAATTAACGCATGGCAAGGTTAAAGGACTTTCAATAACAGATAGGTGGGACAACAAATGTAACGAGGCGTTTGAAGAGTTGAAAAAACGTCTAACGGAAGCACCAATCCTAGCATACCCCGATCATACAAATTTTGTTGTTTTATGTGTGGAGGGTGGGGGGGTGGTGGGGGTGTGTTTTGTCTGTTTTTGGTTGTCGGGGTTGTGGGTTTGGGTTGTGTTGGGGTTTTGTTTTTTTTGGTTGGGGTGGATAGGGTGGTGCGTGTGGGGAGTGAGGGTGTTGGCGTTTTTTGAGGGTTTTGTGTTTTGTGTGCTTTTCTGCTCGGTAATCACGCAGCCGTGATTAAGGATCATTCTGCGTTTGGTTCCCGGTGATTACGGATCATTCTGCGTTAGTGCAGATACTTAATAAAATAAGACCGGCTGATGCCTTAACTCCGCGTTTAATGCGTTTTGCGTTGAAGTTACAGGAATTCGAGTTCACCGTACTATACAAACCTGGACCGAAGCACGTCAACGCAGACGCGATGTCAAGACCGCCGATTCTACAAGGTACGAATGAGCCGTCGTTGGAAGGTGGCAATGTTGGTGCTCTACAAGTGACAACTGGCGTAACGACTCGCATGGACGTCAGGAACACCGCATTGATTCGATACGCCGAGTCGGTGGAATTGAACAAAGAAATGCTGCAATCTCGTGTCGGCCGGGCAACCGGGATCGACGGAGGCAGCGCAGCCTTCCCCTAAGGAAGCCGTCAGTGAGCGGAAGGATGCTCAAAAGGCCGGTACTGCAGCCGGAGAGTCTGTGGGTGACACAGAACAGTCAGCAGTGGACTCGCAGTCGGAGGATTGGGATCCGAATGTGGTAGCTGTTGAACGGTGGAGAACTCATGAGTAGATTTCCACAAAATTACGAATATGGACTACATGCGTACTATTTTAATGTCAACGAACGTGTGGCGCGCCCTGTTGGTCCATTGACGGAAACGCAACTGTCGGATATTCGAAGATCTTGGACGTACGAATTCATAAATTTGATTCGTTTCCGTCTATTGTCAAACGTGTCACTCACGGTCTACCTCGACTATCTCCGGTTTGTCGAGCGTGGAATACGATACGAGGTATTTAACCGGGCGCCGTACATAACGCCGCTTCAGTATGACAACATCATACGTTGGTTTGCTATGGAGCTGCGGGATTGGGTACTGCGTCGTATTCCATGGCGCAGGCGGGCATTTGCGCAGGCACCTCGTGCCGCATTCTTGCCGATTGGTCGTGCTTTGCTGGGTCAACAGTATGACGCAGTCAAAGACAAACGCGCCGCCGCCAAACGTGATGCTGTTATGGAAAACGGATACACGGATGACGGTTATTGGCGAGCGCGTGACGAATTCGAGCGTGACAACGTGGCGTATATCACAGCGCATACGACAGCACCGAGTGATCCGCGAACAATGCAGATGCTGGGTGAGCTTACGGTTCGTTTGGACGGTATGCGCAGACGCACGTTGAGGCAGTTGACAGGTGCGGAACGCGCTGCAATTCGCGATGCAGGCGACCGTTATAACCGTTCATTGAAGCATGATGCGCCTAATGATCATCGTTACTACAATCCACCTGCGAATCCGCATGATGAAGAATTCCTACGGTTTATGCGCAATTTCGGCGAAAACTTTCCACAGCAAGAAGCCGCGGAAGACAGTCGAATTCGGAAGTTTCGGAATTCAAGGATTGCGCAGATGGGCAAAGTTACGACGCGAGCGTATCATAGCGAAGATTCAGATGAATCGTTTGTTGGACCTGTTCAACGAGGGCCGACTCGCGCCGAAAAACGTATTGGTTCAATGGGAACCGATCATGAAAGTAGATCCCAGGACTCAGACCAGGGAGTTACTCGTCGACGGCGTCCGCGCGCGAAGATGTCGCGCTATTCTAGCAGCGGCGGACGAGGCGATCGGTACCCAGTACCGAAAGCCAGAACAGCGACATCACGAGATCGTCATGCTAGAGGCGATCGAGGGCCGGTTCACCAGCGGCTTGACTACGGTGCTGCGCGTCGTGTTCGGGCACCGCCAGATAAACCGAGCCCAGATGACGACCAGCGTGATCGCTCCGACCGTGGAGAGCGAGAGCAATCTCACGACTTTTGGGGTCGTGAACAACGTCGCGACGATCGTGATCAACGGCGTGAAGACCGCGGCAAAACGTTCAAAGGTAGTTACTACTACAAAGGCCGGAAAGATCGCGATCGGGATCGACGAAATTGATCTGCAAGTCATCAAAGATCTGAAGTTGAAGTTTTAAAAACAATTTCTTGAAATTGCAGATCGTGTATATAATGTATATATGTTCATTAATTTACTTGTGGACTTGCCAAGATACTACTTGTCATTTATGAGCTCACTTAAATGCTGGTCGTTGTGCCTTTATTTCATATTATAACTGTATGCATAACATTGTCATTTATATTAACTGCTTGGCAGTGGAGGCCAAGAAAGGAAATAGAGGGGATGTGAGCGGTTGCTACCGCTGATGCCTAAACGGTAAAGACATAACCGTGTAATGAACCGTAGACGGGTAATGACATACCCGTGGACTTAGATTATTTTTCGGATAGTTACCTCAGCAGACAAAAACTGGTTTTCCTCTTTGGGAGGAAAATCTGGGAGAAAGTGAAAGAAAAGATAAATAACAATTTCCATCTGGATTAAGAACCAGTTTTCAAGAGAAATTATTGTAAGAGAAAAATAGCAGGTATTTTGCTCAGAAGAAACTTGTTTGATCCTAGATTGGAATTCTTGTGTAATTGTTCGTTATCGATGCAATTCAGTCTGTAGTTTTGTATTGCTCTGTTGTGGTGGCAATTTTCCGAGAATTTAGAATGAGTTCTAATTGCTTTCGAATTGTTTGCTTATTGAAGCATTAGTGCTGCTTAGTTCCTTTGGAATTAAGACTTAATTTCAATTTAGTTTTCTACTTAGTTTTCAATCATTAGTATTGAAAACTAATCGTATTGGTATTTGTAAGTTGTGTTCTGACTTGTTCGTATTAACATGTTATCTTACTTGTTATTAAAGCTTAACTCTAGTTTTGTTTATAGCGAGTTCGACGGGCTTCTGAGTTCTAAATCGGAGATCGAAACCCCTGTTAAGGCTGGAATTGGATGAACTCGCCCAGTCCCCTAACAATCCTATTATTTAGACCCTGGTCTACTAAAATATCCCTAGCCGTTGTTGTGGCTTGTGTTTTTTGTTTTTTTTTTTGTTGTTTGTTTTGTTTTTTTGGGGTGGGTGTTGGTTTGTTTGTTGTTTTTTGGCTTGTTTGGGTTTGTTTTTTTTTTTTTTTTTTGTTTTTTTCTTCTCTCTTCTCTTTCTCCCCCCCCAGTTAAGTGTTGTTTCTGTTTTTTTTTTCCGCTTTTGTCGGCTCTTGAGCCTTTTTTGTTTTTTTTGAGTGTTCTGTCCTTCTGTCTTTTGTTTCCTGATTGTTCTCTGTCTTCTTCTTGTTTTATGCATTGCGTTTATGTTTTTTTTTTTTGTGCTGTGCATATCTCTCACTTCGTGTTGATATGGTTTTTTTTTAGTTTTTTGGTGTTGGTTTCGGGGGAAAAGGATAAGTGAAGAAAGTATGTTAAACTTGACGTTTTAACTTTAGTACGCAAGCAAAGTAACGCATTACTGCCGTAATGACTTGTTCCAAAAGCAGAAATTGAAACCGAACTCTACTGAAATTAATATTTATATTTGTTGAAAGTAAACTTAGCACCGCTATGTCAGTATACATAGGTAGGAACGATCGGGAACTTCACACCTTTTTACTAACCGTCCGGTAAAGCAAACGTACGGGTTGGGTTTCGAACAAACGAATTTCAGATTCTTGGGCGAACGTTCTAACGCTGCGAAATGTAGCCCGCCTTGCGAAATACTTTTATCGTCGATTATATGAGTCGGCCATATGTGGCCAATTGGCATACATACATATATACAGTGTACTGCACTGTATTGCATGCTCACATATGTAAAAGATTCGCGGAAAACGCGACATTTGGATCCCTCCGGAATTCTTAGACATTTTTGCTAGTAACTCCTTAACGAGTGAACCAAATGAGAGATCTTGGCCTCATATTACTCCCCGGAACGCAGAAAAAAGGTGCTAATTCATTCAAACGTCTCCGTGTTAGTTTTCAAAAACATTGAAAAAAGGTGATAATTCATTCAAACGCCTCCGTTTTAGTTTTCAAAAAATTGAATGTGTTTACGTGGCATAATTTCGAAAGCACAGACTCGTTATCCGTTATCCACGTCTAATACCTTAAAAGGTGCGGAACAGCAATAATTGTCGCAAATTTTAACCTGATAAAAAATGGGCGTTTGTGCAGGTGCTCTTAATCAGCTATTTGACTGGACCACTTTTTTCCTGGTTGTAGCTATATCAGGGATTGACCGGATATTAATTTTGCGAACCGGAGACGGATGGTACTTTTAGCATTGGAACCTGAACCGGATGTTAGCCGGATGTAGTGTATAAATTTGTACACTGTTGAAAGTGTTTAAGTCGTGCAAAAATATGTATTTGTGTATTTAAGATTAATTTTTGGCTTGGTTTTTTCATTGTATGTCAGTGTACACTCTTGACTAGGGATGTGCCGATACTAAATTTTTTTGCAGATCCCGATGCCGATTCTTATTGAGCGAAGCTCGGAGTTTCGCGAAGTGTTTTATGTTTTGTACTCTGGGGTCCAAAGGTGGGTGTCCGTCTGTCCGTCCGAAAAGAATCTCAAGAACGGCTGAACCGATTTTGATAAACTTTTTTGGTTTGAAAGCCAATTATCCTGAGGTAGTAACCTCGCATTGGGGATTTAAAACTTTAAGCCGTTTATTAGCTACAGGCTAATTTGCATAATTAATTAAGCCTAAATTAGTACTTTCTACATTATTTCACTAATTATTACAAGTAGAAGCAATCTAATTTCAGCATTGAAGGATATTTGGGCACGAGGAATCTGCATAAACTGTTTACAAACCTCCAAAATCGATAATTGAGCTGTTGGCTAATAGATAATTTGCATATTCACATAGTTTATGAGCCTAAATAGGACTTTTTACAATATTTCACTAATTATTAAGGCTAAAAGCAATCCAATTTCAGCACAAAAGGGTTTTTACGTGCGAGGAATTTGAATAAATTGTTTAGAAACCTCCAAAACCGATAATTGAGTAGTTAGCTAACAGCTCATTTGCATATTAGCTTAATTGACATGACAAAACGAGGACTTTATAAAATATTTCCATAATTATTAGGGTTTACTGAAGGTTTTTGGGTGCGAGGAATTTGATTGAATTGTTTACAAACCTCGAAAACTGATAATTGAATAGTTAGCTAATAGCTGATTTGCATATTAGTTTAATTGACAAGACAAAATTAGGACTTTTTAAATAATTTCAATAATTATTACGGTTTACTGAAGGTTTTTGGCTGCGAGAAATCTGAATAAATTGTTTAAAAACGTTTAAAATCGATAATTGAGTAGTTCGCTAATAGATAATTTGCATATAAGCATAATTGATAAGCCTAAATTGGGCGTTTTTGCAATATTTCACTAATTATTTGGGTTACAAGCAATCTAATTTCAGTAATAATGGATTTTTGCGTGCGAGGAATCTAAATAAATTGTCTACAAACCTTCAAAACCGATTATCGAATAGTTAGCTAATAGTTAATTTGCATATTTGCTTAAGTAAGCCAAAATAATGGCTTTTTAAATTATTTCTCAAATTATTAGGGTTACTTTAGGGTGTTTTGAGTGCGAGGAATCTGAATAAATTGTTTACAAACCTGCAAAACCAATAAATGAATAGATAGCTAATAACTAATTTGCATATAAGCTTAACTGCTTAAGTGTGTTCGAGCTTCGCTCAATATATGTAGTCCCACTACGACTGGTTTTGAAATTTTGCCGATGCCGATTCCAACTTCTGTACTCCATGCTTAATCAACAGGTAGAATACTATATATTACATCATTATATGAAGACTTGAACCCTAACCATCATTAACGATTAAAATTTTATAACAACGGTTCTTTTCAGTTAATTTTTCAAACACAAACGCAAGATACAACTCAGTTTTTCTGACCAGACACACTGCTAAGCGCCCAGAAATGAAATTGGTAGCATTCCAATTGATTGTTATGTGCAAAAAGTATCGGCAAAGAATCGGCAATTTTGTTGCAGTGCCGATGCCGATACTCACGAAAAGTGCCGATTATTGCCGATGCCGATTAATCGGCACATCCCTACTCTTGACTTGTCCGAAATTGCAGGTCGATCCCTGAGCTATATTAACATGCTATATACCTAACGTTTTAAAGCGCTAACTTTGTATAACATCAGTTTAAACCTTTATACGTGAAAGCTTAGTTGGAGTTGTTGTTGTTGACAACAAAACAAACATAACGTAGTGGTTTTATAAGCGGGCTAAGGCTAACCCACTGCAGTCATGAATATAGATGTGAGGTTATAGGTTTGTAGCCGCCTACCCTCGGCACCTGTACTCAACGATGTTAAAATGGTAATCGAGCGATAGTTAATCCGAGTTCGAGGTAGGTTCCGTTCTATGTGTATCACACCTGTCAGTTGTGTATTACAAGGGACGGGAAATTAGTCACTACACAACCGTCTATCTAGGCAGTTTAGCCTAAGTATATGAAATAAGCTTACGCATATTTCAGCTAGCATTCAACTTAATCAACGCAAACTTTTATATAAAATGTTTAGGATGTGCCGATACCAAAATTTTTGCCAATGCCGATACCGATGACGATTTTTTATTTTGAAGTTTTCCCGATGCCGAACCGATGCCGATGCCGATTCCAACTGTAGTAAACCATGCTTAATAAACAGATATGAAGACTTTAGCAATAATCATCATAAACTGTTACAATTTTATAAGAACGGTTCATTTCAATTAATCTTTCAAACGCAAAAGCAAGAGATAACAGTTTTCGTGACCACACACTGGTATGCGCTCAGACATGAAACTGATAGCATTCCAACTGACTATGATATGTCCAAAAAACATCGGCCAACAATCGGTAATTTTTCGCAGTGCCGATGCCGATAGTCACGAAAATCTGCAACGCGGTTATGGGTTATTGTACTGGCACCAACGAGTCCGTCTGGCTGCCTAACGGCAAGGCTCGCACCGCCCACCATGGGGGTACTAACGAATGAACTAATCTAATTAACTTAACTAAAGTAACTAAATATGGGATCTTAGGCGGTGGGCAAGTATGCGAACTTGTCATATGCGGGTCAGTTATTCAGCCAAATACATTTAGATGTTGCAAACATTGTAACCGAGTCAGAAAGATATATGGGGAGAACAAGACCTCGCTTAGTCTCCACCAAGCGGGTGGCTCACCTACGCATGAGCAAGGGAAAGAGGAATCAACACTAGTGTAAATATTTTATTGAAAAACTATAAAAGACTAAGCTCCCGTTACGGCGGAATACCATACCGGAAAGTAATACAGTACGTTTTCGACCGGATTTCAGTAGCTCTGAGCCAGAAAGCTGCCTACTTCAAATAATACACAAGCTTATTAGGTAAACTTTAGGCTAGGTCCATTTGTAGTTGGCACACAAAGCAACCGCAAAAACATGAAAAAACTCAACTTGGAAACCCATTGAAGCGCTCTGTCGAGAAATCATGAACTGCGCTTTTGATTACAATAAGAAAATACTCTGGACACTGATTGTCGACTGCTTTTATAGCTAACAATTTAAGTTAAGTTTTAAGTAATTTGCATAAATTTACATAATTTCCAAAAATTGTATTAAATTTTATAAATTTATGCAACTTTAATAAAAACCGATAAAAACAGAAAAGAAGACGAAAAGTGAAAACAGGAGAAACAAAAGAAAGAATGCAAGCAAGAAAGAAAGAAAAAATAGAGAACACAGAGGAGACAAACTAAAGAAGGAATGTGGGGGGAAGGGGAGCACACGTTGAAGTGTGTACATACCCAAGCCAAGCCGGCTTGAGTTAATTGCGGGGGTTAAGCCAAGAACCAGGCAATCCCAGTTGTGGTGCCCATTAATTGTAGTAGGTAGGAGCCGCTATGAAGTGTGAGATATCAACAAACAACCTGAGTAAGACAAACTCTATCAAGTCGTATACCGACCCAAAACTTTGTGTGCGCACAAACACCGTGCTACAGGACTAAACTTTCAGGAACCACCAACTCAGAACTCACTGGACAACACAGTCACATTCCAGTGACCATGTGTACAGGGCTCTGCTTTTAATAGGATCTAATACAACAGGTTCCTGCGGCTCGTAGTGCCTTTCCACATCAAAATGTGTGTATCACAGGCTCAGAACCTAATTTTCCAGCTTCACGAGCTGTGGTAGCATAGGTATCTTTACAGATGTGGAATGTAAATGCGTATGATGCCCCCAGGAAACATTTTTGATCACCTGTCCCCCGAGATTTAATTTTACAGTTTGTTTTGTCTTCATCCAAAGATTTTCGTTTTAGAACGTTAAAAGCCAGACTAAGGTGGTGTTTGTTGAGTGTTGCAGCGACTAAAATCAAATTTTCATTACCCCCTCCCCCGGAAAGGCAAAACTTCAACGCTTTTTATTAAACAAAAGGCAAAAATTCCGGAAGGGTGATCATAAATGATTCCTACGGAATTACACATTTCGACCTGTGGCACAAGATGTGCTGATTCTATCCTTCAAAGTGTCAGCGTTAATGCAATATCTAGTGCACTACAGTTTTATTTTGTCTCAGCACAAAGTCCAATGGTTATCGTAAGAAAAAGATTTTCGCAAACGCTAAGAGTTTTTACCGCCGTTTTGAGCTACGCCAGCGCCTAATGCATAAATGAATCTTTGTTTGGCTGTAGTTTGAAAGCTTAGGTCAATGTAAGCGTCTTCAAAATATCACATTGAGGGAAAACCTACCAATAAGTTGTACAATTTGTAAAAATCAGGAATACAGGGTGTAATCAAAATTCGATGTTTTAACCCACAACTTTTTTATCTAGTGGCGCAACCATATTCTATATTTTCGAAGTCGTATTCCTCATACTATGTGCTGTCGAATGAGCCCAAATTTGCTAATATTTTCTGAAATTTTGGTTTTGCAAAACAAAATTTCCCGTGGAATAACATGTCGCGTTTTCCACGCATCTGCTCATAACAGACAAGCATGTCTCACTTGCCTGACCCTGATGCGTCATACAGAAATCGTCGAAGTGCAAAGCATACCGTTTTATGTTACTAGACGAAACTTTTAGCACAGTTTCGATGCACTTCATTTGCTGGTTGTTTGTTAAATAATGAAATTATTTTCTGCACACTCTGCTTAAAAGTTCCTTCAAAGTGCACTATCCAGTATATATTCTATATTTCGTTGGTAGTGGTTGCAATTTACTTTTCAGTGGAATGCCGTCGCACTGTGGGCTTGGGGTAAGTTTATGTGAATAACTGAGTACGTTTTCCTATTGTTTATTCCTCGAAATTTAATCGAGTTAAGGACCAGTTTATATACCTAATGAAAATGCGAAACAGTGGCTTAAACAACTACATTTTGCATTGAATCTTGCAGATTTAAACGTCAGAAATACGATGAAAAATTTATTTGGAATCCCGGTTCATGGTGTTACTCCTGCTTTATATATGCAGGTTACTGTTGGGGAGTCTAGAACCGTACATGAGAAAGAAATAAACATGTATATACCTTTTTGTGATGTAGATACTGAAACTAGTCATGGGCATCGGATATTTTTCATATCCGGATATCCGGCAATTCTTGCCGGATATTTATCTGCATATCCGGATATCCGTATGTGTCCGGATATACGGATATCCGAAATGAAATTTTCTATTTCGGATATCCGAAACTCGATTTTGTATTTTTGAGTTTCCGAACCTCCATTTTCGTTTCTTAAGCAATTGTTTTAACTTGTTGCTCTAAAGGAAGTACCCTAACCCTCAAGCAAATTGATATGAGCATAAAAGATACAATTTTAAAAATCGGTATTTATTATGCCAGTACTGTAGTGACCCGAATAAGAGGGGGTATCCATTTTGAATCCCAATCAATAGTAGTCCGTATGCGCATAGAGTCCCTAAACCCTAATTAGATTCCATAAATGTCAATTATTCCTAATTGTAGCGCATAAATGACTCCAGAACCAAATAAAGGTGAGTTCAAAACTTTGAAGCGTTTTTATGTTTTCAAAGTACGTTCCTAATAATAACCTTGCATTATGGCTAAAGCTTTTGATACAAGGCAAATATTCAATTCAAGGGTTAGATAAATCACCGGATATATGTGTAACGAAGTGTGGCGAAGGACGGGATCAGAATAATAACAGTCCGTAACCGAATAACAGGGGATACCCTCTGGAGAAGTCAAATAAATATCAGTCCCCCTCTTATTCGTGTCACTCACTAGTCACTACAGTACCTCAATAGTTCTGGGTATTCAGTTTCGAAGATTGCTACAGACTACTAAATGAATACTTGCGTTGACAACTTAACATTGAGTTAATTTGACTTGCCCTTTGCGTTATATAAACCACTGCAATAGAGATTTCATCGAATATAACCGTTCCCTCGAACTATATCTAGTTAAATCGTTTTATTATAAGAACAAAGAATCGGATTGAAATACACTTACGCTAAGTCGTACAAACATCAGCCCATGTGACTTATACTGGTGTCACGCTTTCAGCAGCGGATCTAGCCATTTCTAAATGGGCGGGATGGTAAATATTTTGAAACGCAATTTTTCTCCAAAAAATTTTCTTAGCGGGAAAATTATAAGGTTGGACCCTATTTTATAACGAAAGTATTATGATGAGACTAAAAATTGTATGGTAATGAATAACCATATCATTTTATCACAAAAAATTTATGTCGGGAGTGGGGACAAATTGTAAGGTAGGGGTCCTTAGACATTTTTCTTATCCGGACCGGATATCCGGTGTTCATCTGTAGTCTAAATCATACTGTTCTCAGTAAAGTTGTTATCATCATTCTCGGATGCACGAAGTGTTAACTCAGAAAAACTTTGTGTTAAATAAAACCGCTAAAACGTCCCAGAGGTAAATTAGCGTTGCATTTAATTACGGATAAAGCTAGACCTGTGTGAAACCCAGGTCTATATCGAATTCTACAGAAACTCACGCCCATGTTACTTTTACGTCCATAGAGGTTTCTATTATTACAATTTTTGCTTAGGCTTAGGGATACGTTTAATCTGGATTTTTTTCGTCAGCTCCAGCTACTTTGGTGGTGCAACCATGCAAATTATTCCAAAAAAATTTTAGACAAAAGGATTTCAGATATCCGGATACACGTTTCATTTCGGATACATATCCGGATATTTTTCATATCCGGATATCCGGTGCCCATCTATAATTGAAACGGGGATAGCGAATCATGATTTGTTATTGTTCGGTCGTTTTGCATCCGCTGTACGTACATATAACATTTATGTTGCAATCTTTGATTACAGACATTGTCGTTGATAACTGTGCTATATGCCGGAACCACATAATGGATTTGTGTAAGTGCATTCAGCTGAAAATTCAACTTAATTTGCTGTTATGGGGGAAAGTATTGTTGTTGAGCTTAGTTCACTGTTCTTCCCATCCATACTGCGCAATGGCGAATGAATGAGCCACTCATGTCCCTGATTTTCTGCAGAAAACATGAAAACCATAATTTGTTTAAAATTGGAAAACGATTCATTGAGGATGAATTAAGTTGCTGCCCAAAAAGTGCCTTCTCCGAAATAAGTGTCAAGTTGCAGAAGTTGTAAAGTTTGCTTTGCTCTTTCAGGCATTGAATGTCAAGCAAATCAAGCATCTGTAACATCAGAAGAATGCACTGTGGCATGGGGCGTGTGCAATGTATGACTCTCGTTTTCTTAAGAAATTGCAAAATTTTTTACGGAGTTCATTGAAATTTTTCTTGCTCATACTGTGTATTCGGCTTAAATCCACCACAATCTAGATCAAGATCTGTGGCCTGCATTAAGAAACAGCTTAGGGCATATGTAGAGCAACTGGACATTTAGTTCCGGGTTAACATTCGTTGCAAACCCGACATCCGTCTTTGGTATCCGGCATAAACCTACCGGATACCGTATATGTACGGTTGTGATCCCGAATATTGCAAAACAGTGTTTTACAAGTAGAAATAAGTTTAAGTTTTTCAAGCTGAAGTAAAATGATAAATCCAAGTTCACTTTAATTTGCTGTCAGTAAGCACATACTTTCGCATAACTGAAGCACTTGCAACAGTGCACTAATTTAGATGACATATCCGGTAAATAAATATTCGATGGAACCCTGCTTTGAAGGCTTGGATAATCATTCCCATTGATTCATTTTTGCTACGTATTTTTAATTGTTGCCCAGCCGAAAACCCACGCATCTAACTTGCCAACATGCAAATATAGTCGTTTAAGGGTATTTTTTCTTTTGCTGTTAGCGGTTTAAATGTATGAAGTAGATATGCAATGTAATAGCAGGCTGTTTTGCATTTAATTTTTGTTTCGCATTGTATGAAAATTTTGTTGCCTTATATCGAACTCATTTGTGTCTGTTAAGAAAGTGTGTTTATTTTGCGATTCCTATTTTGCTTTTTGCATTGTTTCAGCACGCGTTTCATTTTCATTGTATTTCGCGATGGCTTAAAACTCGCCAGGTTTGTCCGCTGGACAATCGTGAATGGGAATTTCAAAAGTTAGTTTTCGTTTTTTGTTATTGCTGTATATACTTGCAGCGGTATCTGGGGCAGTTCCTGAATATGGAGGTTTCGCTCATAAAATGCAGTCTTGAGATTTGGTAGGACAAAATCTCGCTACAGATTTTCGTATTTGAAATGTGGAGTCTTAGTACTTTATGCGAAATTTAATGGAAAGGTATTTGATTTCAAGCAATGCAACGCTCAGTATTTTTTACAAGGGAAATTGGTCTCACTTCTAAGTTAAACATTCTACCTGAAGTTCTATGAAGACTGGTTTTAAAAAGTTGATTTTTGTGTCGTATCATAACATGACATTATGGGTTGACTCTAAAACGTTTTTAGTCCTTTTATGGGTAAATTGTTTGCTTTGATACTAGTTTAGTAAATGATTTTCTGTTTTTTAAATTAAGAGCCTAAACAACTAAACAGATCTTGCACTGTAGAAGGTAACAGATCAGCGCAGATTGCTGGCTATAAAATACCTTCTTGATAATAAACTAAAAGTGTGCGTTCGTTTCTATCGAACTGTGTAGTAATGGACGTTTCTGTTTTGTTCTAAAAGTTAACCAAATTAAGTCGGTGACTTCATTTAAGCTGTTGAAGTGCATAGTTTTATGTATGCTTCAAACGTTATTATTCACTGGTTGCTAAGTTGCTGTGGACGTCACCGACTTGTGATAGATGCGACGCACATTTGGAAATACAGGCCAAAATTTTGTAAACAGTCAAACCAGCCAAACTCTCTTCAGGAAAGCGATTTTAAATTGCTGACTTTCTTGGCATAAAGTGTATCCGCGTAGTATTATAATTTATTGAAAACATTTCATTAACAATGTTTTAACATATTATTGTGCTTCTACATTAATTTAGGTACGGACATTAACATTCGTCTTTTGCAAGCGAAGTGATGAATTTTTATTTGTTCAAGCAATGAATATTATTGTAAAAAAGAAACTACATAACACACAAAGGCAAGATACACACGCCTTGGGTGGAATTTTTGTCGGATGTTCGGACTATTTTGGTGCTGAAATTTTTTAGTATTTTGATAGAAATTGCGTTGTTTGGTGATAACGGTCTGTTTCTGGTATTTTGCTGGGCTTGAGCAACCGCCTTTGGCTGTATTGAAAATTTGTTTCTCTGTGACGGTGTAATAATCATAAAGTAAGCCACCCTAAGCGTAACTTTTTCTCATTTACTCCTCCGTAAAAGCGATGTGCGTCAATTTATGTTTATGATTCGACTGGTTTTACAGAGCATTTGTATTGCAAGAATTGTCTAACATAGCTGGGCGAACATAAACCGAACACTGCAAAAAGCGAACGCGAGGGCTGTATATGAGCATTATTTGCTAATATTTGTAATAAAACACTGGTTTTTAGTGAATAAGGAGTGATATTTAAAAAGCTATTGAAAAATTTACGTTTTTCACATGAATATTAATTTTTCGTATGTGATATAAATTTCAAGCTGAGTCTTTTATTGGTTTCTGAAGGCGTAAGTGTACCTACTACTGTAGTGATCCGAACAAAATGAGGCTCATATTTTTGTTTCTCTCTAGAGGGCATCCCACTCGTTATTAGTTGGACCCAACACCCGTCTTTATATCCTTTTTCGTTCAGAACTGACTTGTATCGAAGTATTTTTGTTGATCGCTAGGTATATACGTCAATCTGTTTTCTAAATTTAATTTGCACTGCAAAAAATGTAGAGACAAATTGACTTTGCGAAACATGCTTTTCCGGAAAACACAAATTGAGTCGAATTGTATGCCGCCAAAATCAAATTCGACTCATGGAAACAGAAAATGGATAGAGTAAAAAGTTTCAAAAACTTCTTCCACACAATTGAGGCGTGCAAGTATTCAACAGGTTTCGTTACTGATATGTATCCGGTACGGCAGCTATTCGTTGAATTAAAAGTTTATTTGTCTTGTGTCAATAGCTTGAGCGATAACGAAGGTTTAGGGATGTACTTTCAAAATTTAAGTACGCTTTTAAGTTTCGAACTCAAATTATTTGGTCCTGGAATATGCGCTACAATTAGGGATAGATAATTGACGTATAAATAGATTTTACGGGTTCTATCCGTTTACGGATTTTTATTAGGGATACGGACTCCTATTGATTGGGATTTAAATAAAGAATCCCTTGTTACACTGCAAAAAATGGTGAGTCAAATTGACTCTTTTAGAAGAAGGCTTTTCCGTACTACACAAACTGAGTCAAATTCGACTCCGCCAGACTCAAATTCGATTCAATGAATCGCTCAGTGAGTCAAATTTGACTCTGACGGAGTCGAATTTTGACTCAGTTTGTGTAGTCACGAAAAGCCTATTTCGGAGAGAGTCAATTTGACTCACCATTTTTTGCAGTGTACCCTACACACGCTTATTTGGGTCACTACAGTATGCTTAACTGCTGTCCCAAATTCCCACCGTCCCAGCTGTAAAATGACAGCTTTTCTTTGTGATGGGATTTTTTGTTTTCGGAATTTAGTTATTTCAATATTGTAGTGACCCGAATAAGGAGGGGACTGATATGTATTTGGCCTCTCCAGAGTCCAGAGAGTACCCCCCTTGTTATTCGGTTGCGGACTGTTATTTATTTTAACCCACGCTCCGCCGCCTTTCGTTACTGATATATATCCGGTACTGCAATTATCCGTTGATTTAAACGTATATTTGTCTTGTGTCAATAGCTTAAGCGATAATACAATGTTATACTGTACTTTCAAAATTTAAGTACGCTTTAAATTATCAAACTCAAATTATTTGGTCCTGGAGTTATTTATGCGCTACAATTAGGATTAATTGACATTTATGGACTCTAATTTGGGTTTAGAGATTCTATCCGCTTACGGACTCTTATTAGAGATACGGACTCTTATTGATTTGAAGTCAAAATGGGGATCCCCTCCCCTCTCATTACCCCCCTCTTATTCGGGTCAATACAGTACATGTCGCAAGCAACTTCTGGGGCTTTAGCTTAGGTTTAGAATTAGGAGTTTATCCGTAGAATCTGGCGTAACCGTTAGATTTTTGAGATGCCTTTAGGCTTAGGTTTTGACATAGGCTACGGCTCATGTTTAAGAGTATAGACTTATGCTTACATGTTCAGGCATAGGTTTGGTTTAGGCTTAGACTTTGGGAGCAGGTTTTTTAAGCATAGATTAGGCCTTAAATAGCATAGGCTCGTGCTTATGCTGGCGCTTTAAGAATGGGATTTGATTTAAACAAACTATATAAATCAGCTTAGGCTTTAGGAGCAGGCTTTGGTTTAAGCACAGATTAGACCTTAAATGGCATAGGCTTGGGCTTAAGCTTAGGCTGATGCTTTAAGAATGGGCTTTGGTTTGAACACTGATTACATCTTAAATGACCCTTGTCCTTAATTTATAAGGTTTAGGATTAGGCTTAGGCTTAGGCTTTGTTTGGAGTTATAGGTTTAGGATAAGGTTTAGTCTTTGGTTTAGGAGCATCCCACCTTAGACCATATTCCGAAATTTCAAAATCAAACCTTCGACCATATCCCGAAATCCCAAGATCCCACTTTCAACCATATCCAGAAATCCCAACTTCTACCATATCCCGACATATCAAAATCCAGCCTTCGACCATATCCTGAAATCCCAAAAATCACACCTTCGATTCCGAAATCCCAAAATAGCACCTTCGACCATATCCTAAAATCCCATCTAATCATGTCTCGAAATCAAACCTTTGACCATATCCGGAAATCCAAAGTCCCACTTTCAACCACATCCCGACATCCCAAAGTTCCACCTTCGACCATATCCCGAAATCTCACCTTCGAGCGTATCCCGAAATCCCACCTTCGACCATATCCCAGTTTCCATACCTCACATTCTTGTTATGGCGTGGTTGGATTTTGTGACTTAAGCGAGGTTAACGTTATATTTGTAATGAAAAAATATACCTGAACTATATACAATTTTGAGCGTAACACTAGTTTCTGTTATTTCTAGAACAGAAATGGACACCGATTTTTATACCGCAAACGGAAACAGATATTTGATTACAGTGTAAGCGAGGTTAACGTTATATTTGTAATGAAAAAATATACCTGAACTATTTACAATTTTGAGCGTAACACCAGTTTCTGTTATTTCTAGAACAGAAATGGACACCGATTTTTACCGCAAATGGAAACAGATATTTGATTACAGTGTGGAAAATGCCGATAATTCTTAAAGCCAAGAGAGCATGGTGCGTAGCTCACTTCGCCCGCGAGCTTTCCTCATTGTTATAATATATCGTACAGCCCTCCATCAGAATATCCAGATCCATTATTGTTCGAAGTGACAACTAAAGGAAACACCCTATATTGATATCGCACATTAAAATTATTTATTTCATGAAACTGTTGTGTATGTAAGTTGCATATGTCACCAGTGTACACTCGTGTTCTCGTTCCCCGTCAATTTTAGAAATTTTTGACTTTCTGCACGACTGCTGAGTTTGACCGAGTTTTGAAAGAAAGAAAAAACAATTTTTTCCTCACAATCTCTTTATCCATGTATATAAAACAACTTCTATTTTTCTCTGAAACGTAGACGTGAAAATACAGTTCAACATTTAATTTCCACCCCTGACAGACGAACACACACGTAAAGTGTTAAAGAAGAAGCGATACGATTTTCCCACAAGTGTCAAAAATCTTTCAAACGCAGGTGACCAAATTTCAGTATCTGTTTTTAGTTTGCAAGAGATATAAAAATTTTCGACTTTTTGTTCAAAATGTTAACTTGGCATCAAAGATTGCAGCCAATGATCCCAATGAATAGCGGGTCTTCTCATGATACTTCCACGTTTAAACACTACTCAAGCTATAATCAACTTAAGTAGGTATTTTTTGGTAAAAATTAATACTTGTGATGTCAAACTGAAGCTAAGAACAAAGCCATTTTAACGTCTTTTTGGCTAATGTAAAGAACAGTGGCGGAACAGTATTATGACCTTATTCCTAAGCCTAAGCCTAAGCATAAGCCTAAGCCTAAGCATTAGAATGTGTTTGTTCCTAAACCTAAGCCTAAGCCTAAGCCTAAGCAAAGAAAAAAATTAGTCTAAAGCTTAAGCTTATTCTATTCTAGTCCCACAGAAAAACCTTCCGCCCCTGATCTTAACATGGACCGTCATTTTTATGATATAGCTTTGCTTCGTCTTTTGGTTTCTAGCCACACACCACGGTACAACCAGAGGGCTGCCTCGCTCTGGCAGAAAATCGACCTCGGACTTTGGTTGAATTTCTGCCAGACGTGCGGGAAAATTTGGTAGTTAAAAGTTTCTATAGTGTTATAAAATTGTATTGTTCGTTGTGTTTGTCTACAACTATTGGTACAATTTGTAAGAATCAGTTGTCGGAACCTGAGCTGCACGTTACCCGCGCATACGGGTAAGAAAGTTTTGGCGCGGGTATACCCGTGGGTAACGAATATCAATGCGTGGGTGAAAATTGGTGATTTTTTGCCCGCTTAAAATTTTCATAAGAAACTTGAAACGAGATAACCTGGGAAAACTTAAATTTTTAAACTGTTTGTACCGTATGAGAGAAAAACAAGTATATATTACACTCCTGAGATGCGCTGTTAAGGAATTTTGCGCCGGCACACCCGCGGGTTAAAAAATAAAATTTCCGCGAGCACAACGTGGATAAATAATCTATACCACTACACCTCTGGTCGAAACTGTGCAAAAATAAACCTAAAACCGAAAATTTTCGCACTTTCAAATACTAGCTAAAATTGCGAAACTAAACTTTGCACAAACAACCTAGTTTTTCCTTATTTCTGGATTCACACCTCCGGCTTCGTCAAATTTTGTTGACCTTTATTTCCGGTATTTTCTACCTCCGGTTGCACTTTTGCACACACTAAACATAACTAAGAATTTGAAAACGAAATGGTTTTACAGAAAATACCCAAAGCTAAGCTGGAGAACACATCACATGAGTTATATTTTCAGCGAGTAAAACACCCGACCACTACAGCTCGTTTTTGATATCTTTTAACTCAAATACTGACAATTTCGCAACATTGTATTAACCACCTATATTTGTATGCATTTCTTGATAGCAATAATGGTATCATTCATAACTCTGTAGACAACGCTATATAATAAAATAGATTAAAACGCAAAAATAAAACATTTAAAATAACAAAATTATCCCGCACGCCAAAAACGAGGAAAGTTTCGCTTTGAAATCAACCGGAACTTTGACCGAAATTTGAAAACAGAAATGACAGAAAAAAACGACACTGGATTATTGAAATTAATTTTCTATACGGATAAATGTGTTTAAAATCATATTTGAATATACACATATGTTCATATATGAATATGTAGAGTTTGGCCTCATTTTCTTCTATTTGCACTATATTTCTTGGTCATAAAAATTTTGGTATTTTTTCTCTTGTGTACAAATTCGTATTAAATTTCATTGCGGTCTCATGCCGTGGTGAATCAACAGCCGTTTCACTGCGTTGTTGTGGCTGATGGCAATAACTTTTACATCGCCTTTTTTGCTTTTAATTCATTTTCTGAAAAATAGGAAATGTATTGAAATTTTGCTGAGAAAATTATTGTGTCAAAATATGGCGATTGTAAAATAAAAAAGAGAATTTTAGTTTGACTTAATATTTTCATGATAACGTGAAGTCTTTTCTAGCAAACTGTATTCTGCTGGCTGCAGTGTATGTAATGAAATCTTTTCAGTTTTTACCTTAGAACACTACCTGTGAGAAGCGGATAAGGTATGTTATTATAAACCAAAAAGCTTTACGTAAATAATAATAGAACTCCGCGGGTAAGATTTTGCTTTTGGTCTGTATTCTCAAATGGGTGTAGCATTAAAAATAATTAAAAAATGTTCTTAAAGCTATAACACAGAAAAATATAAATATTCCAAAATTTAATCCTTCTCAAAGCTTCGTATCGCAGATTTATTTCAGAATATTTTCGTAAAATAAACAATCTAGGAATAATTCAACAAACCTCTGCTGCAAATCTCAACATAAAAGTACTTGTGGCTCCTTTAAAACGATCTTTTGAGGCCATCAACGATGGGAATTGGATATCACGAATTCGAGGGTTTGATCCCTCATCGACGTCTGGCATTTTTTTCGGTTGTATTTTCAACTGCAGCAACATTTCTTTGTGTCGTCACTTTGCCTATGGCGTACAATTACGTTCAATACATTCATTCAATGCTCGAAAATGAAATGGATTTTTGTCGGGTGAGTATAGAAAGCATGGATTCTTAGAGGAACCGGAGCGCATTTACAAAACCGGAACTCCGTTAAACCATATATACATAGGTAAGTGCGGGCGTTGGAAACCTATTGCCCACAAAGCAAGTATAAAGTTAGCCAAATTTGTTCGCCGTTTACTGGCTGAATTTATTTTTACAGTTCACCGCAGTTGATACCGCAACACAAAACCGAAGTATGATCTATCTATCTCCTATTAGAAAGTCGCTCACAATTAGCACTGGGCTACATAGAAGCCATCGCTAAACCAAACCAATGCTTCAGTAGTTGCCTTAAAGAAGTGATCTGACGTACTTGAATGGTACTTTAGTTTATGCTAAATTCAGTATATATAAAATATTTCAGTGTAACCCGGATATAAGAGAGGTATCGGGACAAGAAAAGACATATCTTATCGGGTTTCTCTATTTTGTTTAGGTAACTACGGAAACACTTCATGTTACGCTGTTTACGTAGAGAACACAAGATTTTTAACAGTTGTAGGCATAAAAGCATAGACAAAAATACATTTTCGTCACCGCCCTCGCGCGGTGACTCTGTGTTCGCTCGCGACAATCATCAAAGAAATATGTGTTATGAACACAAAAGAACGTTTTTGATAAGTTCTGTTGCAAATTCTCAACTAGAATTGTTTCACCGCTTAGTAAATAACTACAGGTTTGTCACCGACTCAGGTAGACAATCTACCTCCTCCTAAACTACGGCTTATGCCGGAGGTCCGGCATTTCGGTTGTGAAATGTTACATAGTTACACAAAGTCATATCTTTCGGTGCTGCTGGTTTTATGGTTTGGTACAATTTTAGGAGTTATTTGTCGGGTTTCCTTAAAAAATACAGCACAACTAAAATGCTTGAAAACCGTTTAACAGATATTTGCTAAAGTCAGAAAATTAAACGCTATTTTCACTATTTCATTTCATTGCACCTCCCGCTCAGCTCTTACAATTTTTATCTTGGTGCCGGTGTATTTAACCTCCGGTTCAACACTGGAAGCAGTCATAGAAAACCTTTGTCGAGTGTATGTACGCAACAAAAAACCATACTTGAGTGCTAAAATGATGCATTAGCTGTTCATAGTAATGCTTGAAAATCAATTTAGCCTCGGCGATATGGCGGTAAAAACTAAAAAGTTGTTTCGAACCCGACTTGTCGCTCCGGTTCAATAACCCACACTCGCATGAAACCTGGTTGTGGCGGTGTAATGCACGGTTGCTGCATCGCGTGAATAACTGGTGGATAACCTTCAAACGGCTACGGCATGGGCGCATCTTCGCTCCAATGAAACTGGGCACCACCTGATTCGAGGCTGGCTAACACTTATACACCCGATAGTAACGCGTTTGATTTTGTTTTGTCCGGAACATTGAAACCCATTTTATTTGCTTGTTCTCCTTCAGGTTAACTACCTTCAGGGCTAGCGTGTCCAAGAATCCATAATACACTGGAAAAGGGTTTGCTTGATCTTGCGTTGCTGAATCGTCGTCGCGATGGAATTCGCCGAGACAGGGATAATCTGCATGGTAAGCGCACAGTGTGCTCCACAAATGAGACATAATGCGCATCGAGCCCGATCACATACATACCTTAAAATTTTCTTTACGGGAGTCTGCGCCCAATGACCTACGTTACACGGTCCTTGCGCCGCTCATCGGTGTTGCAGAGTCTGCCATGCTTGAGCATGAGGGATGCAATACAACCGATTGCAACCATTCGAATACCACATTTCCACCTTCCGCACACAAGTCGTTATTGAACACAGTTCTTTTCGTGAGGATGGTAACATATGTGTTCGGTCAACGTATCTAAGTGGATTTGTAAACGCAATGTCACCATATGTCAATGGGTCGAACCTTGCTGCTAACCGCAACATTCGGTATGTAGCCAGATCATCTGCTCCTACCTGATCGAACACCACTTGATTATATCGATAAACTGGCACCTGGCAAGGTTCTATCGCCACTCGCAATAATTGCAGATGAGGAGGCTCGTACACTTGTTCGATCAAACGCATCCGACTTCCACCGAAATATCCGACTATAGTTTGTCAACGGTTCGCTCGATTGCGCGATCGCTACGTCATCCACTTCAGCTTCGTGTTGTCACGCTGCAGGAGTCGTCGATTCTTCTGATTGTTGTATTTGCTGAAATTTTTGTTCGGCTTGAGCACTTTGTTGTTGTATTTCTTGTTCCCATGAATCATCTTGCGTGGACTGCTGTTGTGGCTCAGGCGTTAATACAGCTACAGCATCCGCTAAGTTTTGGATACGAAGCCGCGCTCTTAGATGAGATTGTTCACGAAGTGTGTGCTCCATTGATGTTGTTCCTTCTCCCAAGACTGGTGGAGATCCCACAGGCACCAGTACCGGTGGCGCAAACGGTAATTTTTCACTCGGAACTGTCGACGGTCCGTCATGTCGCAACACCATTGCAGTCAAATCATTGACTAACTTTGAAGTGTGCGATGTTGCCGCATACTCTGTTTCCGAATGCTCCAACGCTGAATCCGTCGTTGTTGCCGCAACTGCTTGCGATGCCGTTGCATACGCAGGTACTGATGGAGTACTGCTTTGGCCACGGCCAACGCCACGTAACGCCGGAACTGATGACCACGGTGCTTCGTGAACAATAGTTGGTCGTTGTATCGTCACCTCCGATTGCGTTGGTGCTGGTCCCAAAGCTATTGAGATATGTGACGATCGCTCACAGACATCAGCAGTTTCTTCTTGACAACATAAAATATGTTGTACGGTGTAGCTTGCGTCACGTTAGTTGAATGTCATAAACCATCGTTCTGCTACAACCATATAATCATCATCGCCCGCAACGTCAACAGCCGATGGACATAAGAAAGCACGATCATTCTTGGGCACGATCATTTTTGGTAACGGCTGCTGGCCAAACAAAACTTCGTGGGTTACTATCATTGTTGACAATGTTGAGAGCTTTTGTAGCACCAGCCGTGTTTACAAACTCATGAAGTAATTTTCTTCAAGAATCCTGTTGCCCATATATGCTTCGATTTTAATATCTATGTCTTTTTGAAATTTTTGCAATTCGTTGGACAATTGTAGTAGCCATTGATGTTTTGTTGCAATCGACTGTTCCATTACTTTGATCGCTAAAATCGTTAATATGTCGATCAGATTGACATCACGCACCACGTATCCAAGCAATTCCTCCGCTTTGATGTTGATATACCGCGGGTTTTTGCGTGTTCCAGTTTGCATCGATACGTCTTCACCGTTCAACTTCAGCAGTGCTGCACCGGTCGGTCTTATCAGTGGTCGTGCCCATCCGAACATTTGCTTATGCGCTTCTCTCAACCCAGCCGGTAGCGCTGCGAACAAAAGGTATCCAGCCAAGCCTTCACCTGCGATGTAACGAAAAACGGTTTGCCTCTGATACGGAGATGTTGTGTGCTTGGATTGGTGTTGTCCTCTTTGCTCCAACAGAGTTTGACGGTCTTCGGATCTTGCAGAAATTCCACCACAGCCGAGGAAATATCACCTTGCGTTGCCACTAAATCGACAATCACGCGCACGTTCTCCCACGATTTTATCTGGATGTAGCGCACTTCTCGATCGTACACGTGACCCAGACGCTCCACCAAGCTCCGGTGTCCGGTTACTGCTGCATGTATCCAGTAATAAAGAGATGAAGTTTGACCGGTCGGTGCTTGCCAACACGTAAGTGACGTTTAACAGTTCGTTGTCGTCTCGCATCGCTTCGCGCTGAGCTGATATCATATTCCATGCTTCTGTATCGGCCGCGAAGATGTTTGTTTGCGATTTTTTACAAAAATTATTGATCAGCAATTGCGCCTTATCGGCTGTTCGTGTGACGACCACTAGCCATGGGCGTCCTAGTGTTTGATCTGTTAGCAATTCTAACGTTTCTCCGGTTGAATGTCCATCCCATCATCCGATACTGATGCTATCGCTCGTTTTGGTTGCTTAGCTTTTGCTGGTGGCGGTCTAAATTAGACAATATAATAAAATTACTAAAATATTAACAATCCCTTATGGACTATATACATAGTCTACACATTGAGAACAAAAGCATTTCTTATTTACATTATAATTTCCGAGAAATCCACACATTCGAAGTGAAACAATCGGGTAAAATCGTGATCTGGGTTATGCATTAGTTGTTTCTCTTATTTGTCGCATAACACCTAACCCTTCGCGACACTCCTTTAGGACTATGGTCGGATTTTAAGCCGCCCGCCACACTTCGCTAGCTATATTGCGCACCTCTAATACAGTCGGATTTTCGTTAGTATGCGTGTTTAGTCATTAACAGCGTAATAGTTAATACGTGAAGCTATAGCGCTAAGCGTAGCTTCAGACTGTAACCCATACTGTGTGTAACCGACAGTTCTCTCCGGAATCTTGTCTCACGGACGAGAACCCAAATCACTAAAATACGACACGATTGGTTGCAGTGCGCTCGTAGTTACTTGCGGTATCGTATTTGCAATCGTCTGCCCGTGCTCCACTATTGTTGGAGTCATTGTTGTTGTTGTCGTCACCAAGTGGGTTGCTGCACTAGTAGCTGCAAACTCAAGTGTACGACGAGCTTGGTTGCGAGTTTGAATCGACGAAGGAGCAACAGAGTCCGACCCTCGTCGATCACTAGGATATACAGGGTTCCGAGCCAGCATTTCACTGTGGACATACATGTCCTCACCGCTTGGCGCACTTGCTCGCTGGTAACTGCGTGACGATCAGCTATAGAGGTTAAATGAAATTAACTTCATTTGGCGCCTTTCTCGGCAGATTCCATGATGGACTCGAACGACGACAAGTTGCCATTTCGATATAACAATCACTACTAATGCGGGGTTCACATTATAATCGGGGCAGCTTGGAACACGTTTTTTCCCTATTAGCCTATTGGGTTACATTTTGTCAGCTAATAGACCCCATATCATATTCAAGAAGTCGTATTTATCTGCTATAATCATGTGTAGGTCACCTTTTGTCCGCCAATATCATATGATATTCGACGTATTGTCAGCAAATATCATGATATATTTTCAAATGTCTGCATACTTAGGTAATGTCACTTACACGTTACCATACGTGCACTGGGCACACAAAACGTCCCCTCCGAAAAGAAATTCAATAGCTTGTCCGGCTTATGTTTTATCGAAACCCTTCATTTTCCAATAATATCACCGTCATTCGCTGACATCAGAGTTTCACGGAAACTCTATCCGGACAAGACTGTTTTGCAGTGACACTGTGGACATTGAAATGTTTGAGAAACAGTGTAGCGGACAATATTTTTATATGATAGACACATTGGGGACACTTCAGCGAGAAAATTCAAATTTTGGCGGGAAATTCAAATTCAGGCGGTAAAATTCAAATTTTGGTGGGAAAATTCAAATTTTGGCAACAAAATTTAAATTTTGGCGGGAAATTCAAGTTTTGACTGGAAAATTTAAAGTTTGGCGGGAAATTCAAATTTTGGCTGGAAACCCAAATTGTCCTGTTGAATATCACACGATACTAGAATTTGAAATTAGAATTTTTGAATTATGACACTGTTTGTCTAAGCGATTTTGTGCCGGAAATGGGTTTGGGTTTACAGATGTGTATTTAGTATTCTACGCACATCTGTGGCTCTGCCGTCCGACTTTCCATCAATTTATTAGCACTCGAAGATTACACTGTCCAACTGAATATCATATGATATGTGTTGTAATTCTGGAATTCTTGTACACAGTGATCTTCTGAGAGCGGTGGTTTGTAAGTAAACCTAATACAAAAACAACTTCTCTTACCGTTGCGCTAACAAATCCGCCATCTGAAGTTCGGCCTGGGTAATCCATGTCAGAGACCGCTCCACCCTGTGGCGGGATATCTGCTAAGTTCGCCAAGTTTTGCGCGCTTGCGTCATATTCCCGGGCTACATCCCAGAATCGGTGTGTCTAATGTTCCATCCCTTAGCCTTTAGATGGTTGTTGCCGTGCGATGTCTCTACTAGCTGAACAAGATACCCGACGCTGCTTCGTGTCTAGATCCGAATCGCGACTGGCTGGGCGCTTCAGCGGCGGTTTGGTTATGAGCTTTTTGAACCAAAACATGATGAATAAGATATTATTTCTACTTCACCTACAGTTGTTTCATGTTGCTACTAGTGTACAATAAAAGCATTTACGCAAGTGAAATCTATGCGCCTTCTGGTCAGCTAAAAATGGTGTGGTTTGAAATCTATGCGCCTTCTGGTCAGCTAAAAATGTTGTGGTTAATATCAACGAAAGTGTTAATTCCGACACCGGGTCTCTTGTGTCCGGTTACACTGTATATCAATTTTTCAGTCTACTGTATTTCTTGTAAGGAATGCAAACGTTGTAGGTTTATAGGTTTTAGTTAGCCGCCTACCCTCGGCACCTATAACAACTGGCTGGTGTTTTGATAGAATCTGGGCGAGAGGATATCCTGAGCTCGGGGCAGGTATCGTCCAATGTAGCTCGTACTTGTCAGTTGTTTATCCACTGGTAAGGAAACACCCATGATGGTTAGTTACTACCTAACTGCCAAACTAGGCAGTGTTGCCTAAGTAAATGAATAAGCTTACATATATTTCACTTAGAATTCAACTTAATCACCACAAACTTCTAGATAAATCAATCAAGGTACCCATAACAAGTTAACTTATCACCTCGACTAATTCAAAATACACGATACCGACAAATAAATATACTACGGTACCGACGAATCAACTAATCTTCGGTACCTGCTACGCGACAATGGGTTATTGTACTTTCACCTAAGAGCTCGTCTGGTTGCATAACGGCGAGCCTCGCACCGCTATCCATGGGGGTACTAACGAGTAAACTAACCTAACTAAGCTTAACTAAAGTGACTAAATTGGGGATTTTAGGCGTGGGACACGTATGCGCACTCAGAAAAAGCGAGTGTATGCGGCTCATAGGTACTCAGCCAAATATGTCTAAACGTTGCCAACTTCATCACCTTATTAGAAAAATATATGGAAGAGCAGGACATCACTAAGTCCCCACCAAACGGTTGGCTCACCTACGCATGAGCAGGGGAAAACATATACCAGACAGGAATTGATACAATTGCAAAAGTTTTATTGAAACGCTAGAAAACTAAGCGCCGTTTACGGCGGTAACCAAAATAGAAACCATAACTAAATGCATGCGTAAGCCATTAAAATGTGAATTAGCATTCTAGAGCTTTTACATCTTGCGTACGTAGTCAGACGTCGTGCCAGCTTCAGCCGAAGTGCCTGGTTGTGGCGATTCGAGACCGGCTCGGCTCCCGGTATCTCTGGGCCGAAACGGTTCAGCCTTTAGATCGAGCTTATATGGTGAGCTCCGAGACGAAATTACAACAGCTTCTGACTGGATTGGACGCGGACTATCTGTCTCGTCTTCAGGCTTTAGAGTTGTTAAAAAATCATTTTGAGACATTGTTATCGCCAGTATTAATTTACTATTTGACTAGTTTACTAGCACCTGAATTTAATTGGGTTAAAACCTAATATATCAAACCCTTCCGGAAAAAAATTGAATCCGAAAGCGTAAACTTATCAGTATCTTTTATTGCACTGTTATAAAGCAACTCTTATTGTGATTTCTGGTATCTCTGCCGGCGGAACCAGTAGAGGATGTTGGTCCGGTAGGTTGAAAGATAAACCTGCCCAGCAGCGTTGAATCAATACGGTCCGTCCACACCAGTATAAACCAGCTCCCCATGTCCAATTTCGCAAGGGTTGCACATAAAATTCAGCCTCGAATAGTTTATGCGACATTCTCCGCAAAGCGAGCAAACTAAGTGTCATAATTATATAGGAACAACACTATACACGCTGATTGAAAGATTTACGGAAAACTCTCGCCAAAAAATTAAACTCATAAACTCGTTGTATTGACCTACTCATTATAAACAAAACTCTTTCAAAAACAAGAAACTCATATTCCGAGGTTTGCGCAAAGTTTGCATAACCGGTCTCATAACTCGGGACCGGCTTACCGAAAATCATTTTGAAGCTGAAGTATTCTAACACGAGAAAATACAAAACAAATACAAGTTACCCAAAGGAAACGAAATATATCCTATCCGGCATCTTTTCCAGCCATGTTACAATTTCCACCAATCAGGAGTAACTACGTTGACACAAAACTCCCAATTTCAACCAATCACAGGCTGCCAGCGTAATAAAACGTATAATCATTGTAGCCACAACGATGTCAGCAGGAAATATAATAGTTGATACATTTGCTCTAGGACTAAGATGCCTATATATGCCGTGCCAAAGCCATAAATTATTTAAATTCAGACTTGTGTCTATTTCAGTCTCGATCAACATCGATGTGGAAAGGCTTACTCGAAATGGAAATCGATCACAGTCTTTCAGCAGCATCTGTCCGAGGCGGCAGCGTTAATACAGAAACGGTTTCAGCATTTGGAAGGCGGACAGTAACGGTAGCTGGTGAAATCGGACCCGACGCCGCTTTACAACGAATCATTCGGTCCGCTACTGACTCGGCGAACGGCGGCCGATGGGCGTTCGGACAGTATTTTCAGAGTGAAAGAGAGGCTCGAGAATTTGAACGTCTTCATCAGTTTATCAGCAAAAAGGCACGTCAGCAGCCTCCAACTGGAGGAGGAGAATGTACGTGTTTAATGACACATTTAATAGTCAAGTAATTAGTGAATCTGGAATTCAAGAATAAATTTTTGCATTACCAGCGTATCATATACTTGCGGATATATTAATTCTAAGTTAAACAGCACGCAACCCTTCACAAAATATACGAAGCTCCGATGTTCCCCAAGTTTTCAACTGTAAGTTAACGCTGCACAAATTTCGTTTCAGTTTATCAATCGTCAGTCGTTTTTAGCAAAGAAGTTTAAAATTGCTTTATAAATTTCTACATGTAATTCATATATCGTTCCAGTTCCACCTAAGCTTTAGCGCTCAGTGAATGAATAAAATGTTTTAGGTTGCACATGCCACCAAGGTCCAGCGGGTCCACCTGGAGATGCTGGAGATCCAGGAGCTGACGGCGTTCCTGGAAAAATGGGTCCAATGGGTCAACCGGGAACCCCAGCTCCTCCTGGTGCCACCCCAGCGCCCCCTGTTCAGTGCACAACATGCCCCCCGGCTGAAACGGGGCCTCGAGGTCCACCTGGCCCAAAAGGTGCCACAGGATCACCAGGCGATCCAGGTCCTTCCGGTAACGGAGGTGGGCGCGGACCGCCAGGAAATCCGGGACCAAATGGTCAGCCAGGACCTCCAGGCAATCCCGGGTTGAAAGGACCTCCTGGCGATCCAGGCCGAACTACTACTGTGCCCGGTCCTCCGGGTGTTCGAGGGCCTCCTGGTGAGCGTGGGCCTAATGGTACTCCCGGTCCGCCTGGGCCAGACGGAGAACCCGGAGCGCGTGGTCCTGATGGAACACCTGGGGATCAAGGTCCTCCAGGTGTTGATGGGCGTCCAGGACAACCAGGAGAACCTGGGCCACCCGGCGAACGTGGACTCGCTGGAAGCTGCGATCATTGCCCGCCAGCACGTTTAGCGCCTGGATATTAACACAATTTACATACTCAAGGGAACAAAATATGAAGATTCAAACGAAAAAGTTGTATTTATATTTTGAATTTTATTTTCTCAATTTAATTAAAAATAAATTTGAAAAGCGTATGAACTCGGAATGCTTGTGAACCATCCTAAATTCCACTGGTTCAAAATCTGAAACATAATGACTGCGAGCACATGGTATACCCCAAGCAGAGCGAGACTACCTTTGCACAGTTTCCGTTTCCGTTTCCGTTATAGAAATAACGGAAATTCTGTTATTTTTACGTTCAAAACTAGTTCGAAATCACGTATATAACTTGCAGTTTTTCGTCACAGATATGCTACAATTGTTTGAAATTAGATAAAAATTACTAAATTTATCCAAAATCTTAAAAATTCGATTCATCCGTCATTTTTCATTAAAATTTTTGAAAACCCGGTAAATATATGCTCGCCTCAATTGTGTTGGCAAAAAAACTAAAGATTTTCGAGACTTTTATACTTCAATATTCGTTTTCCGTTTCCTTTATTATTACTATCCGTTTCCGTTTCCGTGATTTTACTACCCGTTAACACCCTGTTGGGAATCATCCAACTGTCCCGGGACACCAACAAGAGGAGTACAGCGTAAGTAGGCAAGTTAGCGCTCAAAACACTCCTGTTTGTATACATGTATACGTATCAGGGCGTAACCGGATACCCGTTTCCGTTTACGTTTCGGGAAAAATCGGTGTCCGTTTCTGTTTCCGTTACGCAAATAACGGAAACTCTGTTATATTTAGGTTCATAATTAGTTATAAAAATCACATATTTATCTCGCAAGTTTTCGGAACAAATATGCTACATTATCCAACATGGGTTTCCGTTATTTTGATCACTATCCGTTTCCGTTCCTGTTATTTTTACTATCTGATTATCTGTTTACACCCTGACACGTATATTCTTGTATTTTTATATGTTTTATGTCAAATTTACATCCGAATTCAGCTTCGGTACAACTTTTGCTGGATGTTTCGGAACTTTCAGTATTGAAAATTAATATATTTTTATAAATTTTATTTGTATAGATGGGACCGGATATCCGAATATCCGATATCCGCTGGATAAGCGGATAGAGTCCCTAATCCCTAATTAGAGTCCATAAATGTCAATTTTCCCTAATTGTAGTGCATAACTGACTTTAGAAACCAAATAATTTGAGTTCGAAACTTTAAAGCGTACTTAAATTGTGAAAGTACATTCCTAAGTATATTAACCTTGCATGATTGCTCAAGCTATTAACGCAAGAGAAATAAACGTTTAATTCAACGGATAGTTACAGTACCGGATGTGCATCGGTAACGAAGGTTGACGGAGAGTGAATCAAAAATAAATAACAGTCCGTAACCGAATAACAAGGGGGGTACCCTCTAGAGAGGCCAAATAAATATCAGTCTTCCTCCTTTCATTCGGTCACTACAGTAGAGCTGACGAAAATACTAAACATGCCAAAATTAAAAAACTTTAGTTCAGCTCGGTATTTATAAAAATAATGACTTCGCATTTTTAAATGTTCTCAAAATTAGCCCAGTGAAAAATTTGCATCCAATGCACACGGTTATGTACTAAATACATTCATTACCTTTGCAAGCAACAAAATCTACTTTATACATATACCATGTCGCGTCGTGAGATTACATACCGGGCGTCATTTTAAAATTGATCGCTCTTTAATTTAATAAGACGCCAAGCCTAAAACTGAGTATGATGCTAAGTAGTAAAAGGCTAGCTTGCGAATCTGACATTCTGTAAAGGGCACATTTGATTTCCCATAGCACAGAATCCATGAGCTCATAACTTTTGAATTCAAACACTCCCACGCTCCTCTCAGGCCCATGTACTGAACAGGGCCGGATCGTTTTCCGGAGGGGCTGTAATAGAGTCAGTTTAAGCTTTAAGACTAATTTTTTTACTTAGGCTTACGCTTAGGAATAGGCTTATGCTTAGGAATACGCACATCCATGCGCTTGGGCTTGGGCTTAGGAATAGGCTTATGCTTAGGAATAGGCTCATCCATGCGCTTAGGCTTAGGCTTAGGCTTAATAGGCTTAGGCTTAAGAATATGTTTATACTATGTTCCGGCCGTGTTCTATACATGGACCTCCTCTCATATACCAAAACAGTTCAAACCAAAACTATGTTATCACCGATTCTAGCTATCTGAATAATAAACAGAGTGTGGAGTTGAGGGGTGACAAACGCAACCTGCTTAGTGTCCTTTCAAAATGCGACCAATGTATAGCACAGGGGCATACGTTTTAGCATTTCCACTTTTCCAGTTTTCCAAACAAAACCTATGCTTCTGATTTTCCCTACTATCCCAGGGATCTAAGCTTTTAAATTTTCTACTTTTACCGTTTTCCAAACAAACGTTACTGTGCAGATTTTCCTACCGAAACAGGGAATATCCAGGCTTGTGAATTTTCCGCTTTTCCAGTTTTCCCAGCCAAACTTATGTTTGTGATTTTCCTATCAAAGCGAAATAATTCCCAGCCGCCATTCAGGATGGCTGCACTGCACTCCTGGTAGCATGTTTTAAACCTTGGGAAACAGGGCCAACGTATAAGAACAGGGCCGGAACAGTAGTATAAGCATACACTGTAAATTCCAATGAGTTAATTAATCAACTCAGGCGGAAAGTTAGTTATTTCTGAGTTAATAACAGTAAACGTTAACTCACTCTGAGTTGACTTGATTCTCACTGTGAGTTGAGATGACTCCGGGTGCGTTGCTTAACTAAATCAGAATGAGTTGAATCAACTCAGAATTGTGAGTTCTGATAGTCCTAACTCAGGCTGAGTGATTCAACTCACTCTGAGTTAAAATCAACTCAATGGAATTTACAGTGTATTCCCAAGCCTAAGCCTAACCTAAGCCTAAGCATAAGAATGAATCTATACCTACCTAAGCCGGCCCATGAAGATCAGGGGCAGAACGTTTCTCTGTGGGACTAGAATAGAGTAAGTTTAAGCTTTAGACTAAATTATTTTGCTTGGCATAGGCTTACGCTTAGGCGTAGGAATAAACTCATTTTTACGCTTAGGCTTAAGCTTAGGCTTAGGCGTAGGCTTAGGGTCAGGCTTAGGAATACGCTTATAATACTGTTCCGCCCCAGTTCTTTACATTGGTCCCTAAGCCTAAGCCTAAGCATGAACAAAAAGATTAGCCTAAAGCTGAAGCTTACTATATTACAGACCCGTCGGAAAACGTTCCGGCCGTTCTATATGGGCCGAAAACGGGAAGACCTGTGCTATGCATGGGCCCAAAATGCAAAAGGTTCAAAGAAGCAACAACCTCTCCTGAGAGAGAAAACACAAAATTGATTCAAAAAGTTAATTGTTGTTTTGTTACAGAAAAGTTTCCTTCTACATTTCTATAGTGAAATTAATAGTATATTAGGTGCGCTAAAGCAGCCATCAAACGCAATAAATGACGCAGCTCAACTCAGTGCGTCGCTTTTACACAGTAATAAACATGGAAAAATATAAATTTCAGAACTGTTAAAAATACATTTTTGGTTCCTCTGTAGTCCATATTGAAAGTATATATTTGTCTTAAAAGATTGAAATTTAATTGAAATTATCAGAGCAGATTATGAGGACCAAATCGGCATTATGTACCGCTATATAAAAACTAGAGCGTGTTCTGAAGATATGACAAATATTACGTTTAGCAATGTCACAAACAAAACTTATTCCTAAATTTAAAGATTCCTCAGAATAAAAACCAAAGTCTAAAACAGAGCTTAAGCCTAAGCACGAGCAAACACGTCAGTCCGAAATTTAAACCCACTCTAATGTTTTTGTGATAAAATGGTGAGGTCCTAGGGTACAACCGGAGGTCTGCCTCCGGCTCCGGCAGAAAATCGGCCTTCGTCGGCTCCGATAGAATTTTTGCCGTAGGTTCCGGCAATTTCGATAGTAAAATTTTGCATAATTTTGCAAAATTTATCTGTTTAGCGCGTTTCGTTTTACTTTTGCCATAATTTTCAGAAAAGAATTTCCGAAATTTTGCAGAAAATTAGCGTAAAACCAAACAACTTAACAACGTATTGCATTGGCTTTTGGAATTGAAACTCCTAAGTTCGAGCTAAGGGGGACGTTTCACATAATCGGAGACAAACCAAATCAACTCAATTTCACATCGCTAACGAAAGTATCTAGTTAGTATCAATCTCCTAAACCAAATACAAAGCACTATTCAAGCAGTTGCATAATAAAAAAACTATTACGCTCATAGCAATCAGCTTGTATGGGTCAGGAGGAACTTAACCCTTTCTCACATGAATATTTTCTATATTCCCTGAGACCTGCTTTTATGCTAGGATTCGAACTTCAGTGACTGGAGTGGGAGGCGCATACCATCACCATTCAGCTATAGGAGCTTGACGCTCGAGCCCGCGGGGGCTCTCACGTCTTGTGGTGATTTAGTACCATGTATACGTGTTGCATTTGTTAAACACGGTGCGATATATACTATTTAACGTATATACACTGCGTTGAGTTGTCTACAGGCAACTCAATGTGAGAAGGGGTTATAGATAGTAAACTGAAAATTTTTCGCTTAAAACAAGTGCTTGAGAAACGAAAATAAACGCAAAATTGAGTTTTGAATATCCAAAACAGATTCACTACCGAAATTGCCGCGACCTCCGGTAACTCTACCGGAGCAGGAACTCGATTTTCTGCTGGAGCCGTAGGCCGAGCTCCACTTGTACCCTGGTCCTTAGATTTAAGCTTAGTCCTATTGTGCCACTGCCCGTTGTTTTGCTGTCCCCGCTGACCTACCTTAAGAAATAATGTCAACGTACTGTATTGACCCGAATAAGAGGGGGTCCCCATTTTGGGTCCGAATCAATAGGAGTCCGTATCCCTAATAATAGTCCGTAAGCAGATAGAATCCCTAAACCCTAATTAGAGTCCGTAAACGTCAATTAACCCTAATTGTTGCGGATAAATGACTCCAGGACTAAATAATTTGAGTTCGAAACTTTAAAGTGTACTTAAAATTTGAAAGTACATTCCTAAGTATATTGCAGTACCGGATATATCAGTAACGAAGGGCGGCGGAGCGTGGGTTAAAAATAAATAGCAGTCCGTAACCGAATAACAAGGGGGGGGGTACCCTCTGGAGAGGCCAAACAAATATCAGTCCCCACTCTTATTCGGGTCAATACAGTAGGACCCTATCCTATGCCTCACGGGTGGTTGGCGTTTACGGCCCATGTATAGAACAGTGCCGGAGAAGTGGTATAAGCATATTCCTAAGCCTTAGCCTAAGCCTAAACCTACGCCTAAGTAAAAAAGTTAATCTAATCATTTTTACTACCTGCTTAATTTCGCCTCACCTCCGGCTTCGAAAAGTTTTGCTGACCTCGGGTTTCGGTATTTTTCACCTTCAGTTGCTCCCTGCTTGACACTATTGCAGCCCTGCAGGAGAACATCCCAGCCCTGTTCTATACATGGGCCGGCGTTTACGATGACCACTCAGCTACACTTAGGAGCTGGATACTAGAGCCCGAGCGGGCTTTCACGTCTTGTGGAGATTTTAGTGTGCACATATACGTAAGGGTCCAGGTGTAAACGAAAATGCAAAATATCAGAACCGGAAAAACACCGAAACCGGAACGTGAAAAATATAGTCACGAAGGCATTTACGTGGCATCTAAAATACTCTGCTGCAAATCAAAGACAGCCTGAATTTTTTTGTTTACAGTATGATTTTATTTTTCAAACAAAAAATATATCACTAGAATTAGCGTAAAATTTTCAGTAATAAACTACTGTAGTGACCCGAATAAGAGGGGGGTCCCTATTTTGAGTCCCAATCAATAATAGTCCGTATCCCTAATAACAGTCCATAAGCGGATAGAGCCCCTAAATCTTATTAGAGTCCATGAAGGTTGTAGGTGGCTGTGCCACACTTAAATATATTTCAACCTAAAAACTAAAACAAATCTAAATCCAAATCCTAAACCACACCTTAAGGGAGTCCCCGGCTCCGCCTAGTCTCTCTTAGAACTTAAGTTAGGCTTAGGCGTTGCTAAACGGCGTAGAAAATTATAAATCGATGCGTGGCGGTTGCGTCCGCAAGGTGATTATTCTCAGGGCCCTGTGTGGCCACTTAATATATATTGTCGTTGGCTTGTGGTGCAAAAGCACAGCTAGGGGGTTTACATGTTGTTGTTGTTGTTGCTTTATAACAATGGCGGATGTGAGTGTCCCTAAAAAGCCCGAGACGCCCGGGACACTCAATATTATGCAAATCAACCCAATATGGGGGCTGGGGAAGCCAGCCTCCATAATCATTCTAGTATTCAGCAACTTATGAAATGCGGCGTATTTTTGAGCGTGTTTTTACCTAATAGTTTACGGTCTTGTTATTTAGTTATTTCTTGGAGTTGAATTGTATAAGTGAACCGGGCGACTTAGGCGGATAAGGATTCAATTGGAAATAGTGTCACGGTAGCTCAATGTGAGCACGGTGAAAACAGCAGTACCAGGGAATCGTTATAAAAGCGCATAGCGCGGAGCCTTCGGGCAGTAACAGGAGAACTTGGGGATTACGTGGGGATGTTGTAAGGAGATACTTGGGGTTATTCGGAGTTTACTGGGGATAAGTCGATTCTAGCGGGGCTAGTTTCGGCTGTAGATACTTGGGATTTACTTGGGGATTTTGCGTTATTTGGGGATTTACGGAGAACTTGGGTTGTCACGTTACGTTTGCATTTGTTTGTACAGTGTGAGCTAGTGACTTAGTTGAACAATAGGATTAAGGTTATCGTAGTTGACGTGCGGAAAGCACCTAACAAAGGAACTTTCGGCATCTTCGGAGAATATAAGGTAGGCAGCATAAGCATTTTTACTCGTTTACTTGTGTACTCGGTACTTGTTTTTTACTGAAATATAGCTTTAATACGGTGTTGGGGGAATAAAAAGGAAAACGACTGCATTATTGAACCAGGGCGAATAGCGTCATTGGAATATGGCCCTGAAACGCGGAGTTGGTGGTTTCATTGAGCACTCGAAATCACGAACTATTCACATGGTGACCACGATGGTTTCAATGCTGGTTTGGTAAGTGTGGTCGGAAAAAAGGAAAAAATTTTGAAAAAACGGAGAATATTGGGGAAAAAGAAATTGAAAAGTAATAAGGGGATTATAAAAGACTCAGAATCGGTAAACGATTGTGAGAATAAAGGATAACCGGGGAGAAAAACGGATTTTTGACTAATTTGACGGTGTAGTCAGGATAACTCAGTTAGCTACCTTTAGGTGTAGTTGACTGATAATTGGCAAAGCATTAGGTGTGAAAACCGGCGGAAAAAGGAACAGAAACGGGCGACAACGATAAACTTAGGAACGCTAACGTTCGTAAGTATCTCTGTCAAATTTGAGAGCCGGAGGCGCGCTGTATCAAAAGTACAGGGCGAACATTGTTGAAAACGGTTGTGGTAGGGAATTTTGACGAGAAATCAGGCAAAATAACAGGCGGAAAGTGTTGACTCGGCCCAAAAAGGATTGTATCAGGTGCCTGGGACTCCATTGAGTAATGCGGGGTTCACGTTATAACTGGGGCAGCCTGGAACACGTTTTGTCGCTATGACTATAGCTGGTAACATTTTGTCTGACCGTTTATCCGCTATAAGATTCAAAAAAATTGAATTGTCTGCTATCCTGATGTGACATCTGCTGTTTGTACTGCAATATCATATGATATTCCAAATGTTGTCTGCAAGTATCATATGATATGTTTGAAAATGTCTGCAAAGTTGTGGTAAACTAGCTTGATTGTCCTGTCGAACGTCATATGATACTAAAATTTTAAATTTGAATTATTTGTACTTAGGAATATATTTTGGAAAAAACTTAGCGAGAAACAGAAACGTAGGAGCTAATTCAACTTGCTAAATCATTTAATGCTGCATTATCCGACTTTTTACAGTTTTATTTAGCGTGCACAAATTCCATTGTCCTGTCTAAATATCATATGATATTTAGTAGAATTTTGGAATATCATATGATATTCGCATAAATGTCCCGCAGTATCATATGACAAATGGTTATTTGTATACGATGATCGCTTAACATCAGTGATTTGTAAGCCAATGTCATATGACATTCACATTTTGTCTACATAACCGCTATTCGGATCACAAAATTTTATGTTTACGTCGAATCAACTTGGACAAAACGTATTCCAAGCTGCCCCAGTTATAACGTGAACGCCGCATAACTGGCAATCAAAACTTTCCGGGAAATCAAAACTTAGACCGATTCAAGATACTCTCAACCGGCCACTTTTGGCGGGTAACTAATTGGAAAGAATCGGCAACAGGAATTTTTGGAAGGCAAAACGGATTTTTGGGCTCGACGCTGTATAGCGGCTAGCAAAAACGGTCGTAAGGTATCAAGGGATTGAAAGAGCCGCTAAACTTTCGGATACTTGGGGCTAGGCCGCAAGAAATCGGAAAAATTAGCGAAAATTTGGGCAAATCAAGGCTTGGCAAAAAGGGACGGATTTGAAGGATAATTTTTGCGAAAAATTTTTACAGCCGGGTGGGAGCGATATATAGTGGACCTATAGCATCCGTGAACACCGGGCATATCTTTTTGCGAGCAAAAACGGACCAGAACAAAAGTTTTAGGCCAAAAATATCGGATTTTTGAAACCAAGGGTTGTAGATAGCGAATTACAACACTGGTGTGGCAAATATTTTAACGAATTTGAGGCGAAATTTTAGGAGTTTTCAGAGAATAACACTGGTGTGGGGAATATTTTCGGAAATCGATATAAACGATTTTAGAGAAACTCGGGAATTTGCAACTTGGTGAAATTGTATGAAGAGAAAACAGAGCTTTGACTGAATATGCCACTTTATAGAACGCCTACTACGGCGGATGGGCAAGAGGCTACAGCAAGGATGCCGGTCAGAGAGACGGGCGTAGTGACAAGAACCATGTCACGAGAACTACAGGCGGAAAGGAGCAAGGAAGCCGAAGAGGTTTCGTTGCCTAGTACGGCTCGGCACAGGGAAACAATGGAGTCAGTGTTTGTCACTGACGTCGGTAGGACTATGGGTCAACCGGTAAAGGTGACACATAGTATGCGGACAGGAGTAGAGGCAACGGATACGGGAGAAGGCTCAGGCCTACGGAACCCTATAGAGGCACGAGGTCTGAGGATGTCGGTAGATCTGCAAGGCAGACCGGTTGGAGTTGAGTTACCGGAGAGCGGATATGGAAACAATACGCTCTCCTGGATGCCGGAAGGAAACATAGGGCATGGGGGAATAGTAAGTTCCGCCATGTCCTATCCGAGAATGAGGGCAGAGTGCTATGGGGCACGGTGCGGGGCTGGGTTGTCGCGCACGGTGAACATGATCAGACCCCACCCGCAATTGAAAATGGATGGACCTTTGGCAAATTGGTCGGTGGAGCAACGCATGTCTATGGCACATGGGTTGATGGATTCACAGGGGTCCACCCAGACGGGGGAAGTTGTGTTGGGAAAGGATACAGCAATGGAAGGGGATAGAGGCCAGAGTCCGGGGGTGCCACAGCCACGCTCGAGAGCAACCTCTATCCAGGAATCAGAGGATGAGGACGACGAAATAAGGGACTTGACCCGAATTTTCGAGAAAGGAATAAAATCGAAACGGGGTGAAAAGTTTAAGAAATGGTGGAATAAAATGGAAGGGGAAATGAGCCAGCGGCCGGAATCTAGACAAAGTCATAGATCGGGCAGGGCTAGCCGGATGTCTAACAGAGGCGAGACGGGTTTTTAACCGATGATGGAAGAGTATCAAGAGGCCGACCAGACACAAAAGATCGCAATGCAAAGCCATCCATGTCCGGTGGACCAGCAGCAAATGAATCAAGGAGCGGCAAGGGTAGGATCGTTACCCTATTTGACTCATATGGGACAACGTCAATCGAGTCAGCCGGTGTTGGGTCAGCAGGCGGCAGGGAATATGTACCGGGCATACCAGACCCAACCCGAGGTGGCTGCTCAAGCAAATGCGAGTTGGCAAGAGCCGGTCATGCCGACACCACGCACGCGTGACGGGATATGCCGGAACACCAGTGGCGCAGACAATGGGTAATCCAGTGGCAGGGGCAGCACAAGGTTTATGGTTCAGGGGGCAAAACACACCACAAATTGTGGTGAAAATGCCGCAGAAGCTGCCGCTGCAGAATTTCGAAGGGAGAACGGCCTTCGGGATATGGTACCGGAAGTTCGAACGGGTCATGCAAACGGCGAAAATTTCGGACGTGGAATCGAAATTGAATCATTTTCGAACCCATGTAAAAGGGTTAGCTGATCAATACGTGGATATACTGGAGGAGCGGTATGGACCATACGGCTCAGAGGAGTTCGGGCAATTGGTTCATGAATTCCAAGAGAGATTTGTGGAATCCATGGACTTGTCGAACAGGATGGCGGCATTCCAAAGGATTCGTCAAAAGGGCGACGTGAGCGAGAACGCTGACGAGTTACAGTCGTATTGGGTGAGATATTTAGAGAAGCAGTTCGCGAACACCGAGGAGAGTCGGGACTTATTATGTCAGACAATGCTTTTCCGGAGTTGAAACAAAGGTTACAACTCGGGATCGTGGAATCGTTTGAAGACTTGAGACGTCGCGCCCTCAAGGTGCAAAGGCAACTGGAAGCGGACGGACATTGAACTGGAGAGAAAAAGAGAAAAAAGATAAAGCGGATGGGAAACAGGCTGAGCAGCAGAGCAATACGGGAAATAATCAGCAGAAACAGGCGTCGAGCTGGGGTAATAACCGGAGACAAATGGGGGCTCGACCACGGATGAGTAACCAGGAACAGAGCGGCGAGCAAGTGGGTGGGCAGGGGCAAAAGCCCGTGTCAGATCAACAGCCGCAGGACTCAGAGAGGGTAAGGAAGTTGCGAGAAAAGGGGTCGTGTTTCTTCTGTGAAGGACAGGGCCATATAGCACGGGAATGTCCAACGAAAGCGAATCGCGCAAATAATGCTGGACAATCAGGACAAATGAATAATACGGGAAATCAAGGAGCAGGACAAGGACAAGCGGGCCTAGGCAGGGGGCAAATGTGGTGCACGCATTGCAACCGGGCGGGCCATACAACGGATAATTGCTGGAGAGCAAATCGGTTGCCGGTTCCGGGATTCAATGCACCCTTGCCTCCAATAACTTCGGCAAGTAGTAATCACGTGCAAGGCCCGATCATAATGCAGAGATCGAAGGAGGTGCTGGGGCCATGCATTGCATCACCGACGGCCGCAGCTCAGGATAATGGGGCACCGAATATACGGATAAGGAAGATGCACGAGGATCCATCACCATCAATAGCAGAGGTGAGAAATCCTGGTGTGAATTTTGTGGATGGCGCTGCTGCTGCTACAAAAGCAACAGGGCTATATATTGAAATGAGCATAAGGAGTTACCAGATTACCGGCATGTTAGATTCGGGCGCGGCCGATTTGCCCCTGGATGAATCGATAAAGATTTCATGCAGGACGTATAACAACCAGATAGTGCAGCAAACAATAGGGTGTCTGAAATACCTGGTGACGATGGGAGGCACGACAAAGATGGCTCATATTCACATCGCACCAGAGATGCAGACGGCGCTAATATTTGGGGACGATATGCTGAATGACTTCGGGATTACTTTAGACTATAATCGGTCATTGGTCATGGTAAACCGGAGAATAGTACGATCATGGCGGGCACGTCAGGTGGTACAGGATAGGAGTTTGGCTCATGAATGGATAAAAATGTGAGACCAGAGGAACGGGCAAGTAATTTTTACGCTCGGAGAGGAGAACACTCGGAGCAAACTAAAGGAGAAATTGGAAAAGGAGTAGAAACAGTACCGGTACATGGGACGGCTCAACAAATAGCGGTCCAAGGATATGAAACAGCTGGAATAGAAAGAGTGTCACAAGGTGAGTGTGACATAAGGGCTGTGCCGAAGGGGAGTGAACCACCTTCAGCACAGGGTGAATTGGAGGCTGTGCCGAAGGGGAGTGAATCGCCTTCAGCAAAGACAGATACAATCGAACAGGTAATTAAGAAGGCACAGGCGAAGGAGACAAAACCATTGGAGCAGCGGGATCCGAAAAGTAAGGACCGGTTGCCATGGGAAGCAAAAACGGTAAAGGAAGTACGATGCAGTTGTTATCCGGTGAAGTGGTGGCCAGGGCTGACCAAGCAGAAATGGTGTCAGTCGTGGTAAAGGAAGAAGAGGCGCTGGCTAGTATTAAGGTAACCAAAGGGGAACGGTTACCCCAGCTGGAACAGGTGATGCCCAACGTGGGAAAGGTAACAGCTTCCCAGCTTGAACAAGGTTCGAGCGAGGCTGACGAGTTTGTCAACTGGCTACTGGGTCAAGTGGAGTCATCAAGGGATGACCAGATCATATTGCCGGAGGAAGTGGAACTGGATGAAAAAGAGTATGAGGGGAACCAGCTGAGGATTTTAAAGGCATTGTTACAGCAGAATCACGATGTGTTTGGCCGAGAGGATACCCTCTGGGCTCGACGGGAGTAGTAACACATACGATGGAGATGCTGACGCGAACACCAATTCAACAACGGGCAAGACGCGCAGCATACTCGAGGCGACAAATAATTACGGATTGCGTAAAAAAGATGTTGCGGGAAGGGGTAATCCAACCGTCTAAAAGCCCTTGGGCGTCTCCGGTCGTTCTTGTTAAAAAGAAAGACGGGAATATGCGGTTCTGTGTGGATTACCGGCAAGTAAATGAGGTAACAAAAAAGGATAGCTTTCCATTGCCACGTGTCAAAAGCCTTTGACTGCGTCGACCACCTCTCGTTGCTCAACATGCTTGCTCAGTCAGAACTCTCTCCTTTCATCGTCAGATGGTTAAGCTGCTACCTCCGTGGCCGGAAATCGTCAACTATTTTTCGGCACGTCAAGTCAAGAGCCAGGGCTGTGCACTTCGGGGTACCCCAAGGCAGCGTCATATCGCCGCAACTGTTCAATTTCTACATTAGTGACCTGCCAGTGCCACTCAACCATTCCGTCAAAATGGTCAGCTACGCGGACGACCTAACCATCTACGCCAGCGACCCCACGGTACAACCTGCTGTCGATGCGCTGAACGATTACTTACCTACGCTCAGGAACGCTCTCACGGCCAAGAACCTGGAATTGTCAGCCTCAAAGTCCACAGTTACGCTTCTGACGCCATTCACCAAAGAGGCCTCCATGCACCCCCAGGTAGTCATCAATGGACATGTACTGCCACTCGAAACGAGGCCAAAAATACTGGGTGTAACCTTCGACCCGATGTTCACATTCGGGCCACACTGCAGGGCGGTCGCGGACCGTGTACGACAACGCAACGCCATGCTGAAATCACTGGCGGGCTCCAGTTGGGGGCAAGACAAGGAAACGTTGCTGATGGCATATAAAGCCGTTGGACGATCTGTCATAAACTATGCCGCCCCGGTATGGTCGATGGTAGCATCCAAATCCAACATGGAGCGCATACAATCGGCGCAGAATGCAGCGTTACGTACGGCAACAGGATGCCACCCTACCAGTGAAGGAGCACAACGCGATGCTCTCAGCTCAGTTCACAGCCGCATGCTTGGATCCCGCTCACCCCTGTCACCACATCATGGAAGAGCCAGCTCCGCCAAGGCGCATGAAAACATTCCTCGCCTCTACCTATGGACAAGTAGTCCGAAGAGCCAAGAACGATCTGGGCGACGACACGACTCCTGCCGCCATTTCCAAGAGGATACATCGCGACTACGTCCAATCAACGTGTGCAGGATATTCCAACAACCCCGTGCTCCGCGCCGCAGCGCCGACGGTTTCCGCCGACGAAGCGCACCTGCCTCGGAAGACACGATCGACGCTCGCCCAATTACGATCGGGATACTGCCGTCTGTTGAATTCGTACTGCAGCAGACTTGACCCGCAAATACGTGATGAATGCCCGGATTGCCATACGCCGCTGCACGACACGGAACATCTGTTTAATTGTATAGCAAAACCTCGCGACGCCACAGTTTTGGACCTCTGGGACAATCCGATACGCGCGGCGGCAGCATTGGAGCTGCCGCTACACTGATGGGAAAGGAACCGGCTACTACTACAACAACAAATGCTCCGGCAACGTTTCAGCGGATGATGCAAATGGTGTTCTCAGGGTTGCTCATGGAGATATGCTTATGCTATCTCGATGATGTGATAGTTTTTTCGAGGTCTTTTAATCAACACATGTTGGACCTGGAAAAGGTATTCGAAAAATTACGGGATGCAGGGTTAACGATAAAAGGTAAAAAGTGCACGTTTGCACAGAAACAGGTACGCTTCCTGGGACACGTGGTGTCCAACGGAGTGGTGCGACCGGATGAGGAAAAAGTGAACCAGGTACGGAAGTGTAGGGTACCAAAAACAGTGACGGAATTAAGGTCGTTTTGGGCCTGATGGGGTATTACAAGCAGTTTGTAAAGGATTACGGAGTGATTGCTTGTCCGCAGACACAATTAGTGCAGGGGAATCAGAAAGGTAAATCAATCACGAATCAATGGGATCTAGATTGTCAAATGGCGTTTGAATAATTGAAGAACGGGTTGACAGCAGACACAGTACTGGCGTATCCGGATCATACAACACCTTTCTTGTTGCAAACGGACGCGAGCCAAGAAGGAGCTGGGTTTGTGCTGTCACAGGTAGGAGAGGATGGGGAGGAACACCCGATCCATTATGGAAGTAAAAAGTTTTCGGAAACAGAGCAGAGGTATGCGATAATGGAAAAGGAATGCTTAGCTGTGGTAGTAGCATTCAAAAAGTTTCGCACTTACCTGATTGGGAGTTCGGCAACGGTGGTGACGGATCATGCACCATTGGTGCAGATACTGGGGAAAATGAAACCGCTGGATTCGTTTTCACCACGGTTGATGTGGTTTGTGTTGAAATTACAGGAGTTTAAGTATACGGTGGTATACAAACCGGGAAGGAAGCATAATAATGCTGATGCAATGTCGCGTCCTCCATTGTTGGACGGGGCGGAAGAGGACCCAAGGCAAAAGAAAAATCGGGAATTGAGTGAGCGCAGGGAGCAAAAATTGCTCGAAGCGCTAAAAGGGTTACAACAGCAGGAGCAACAGGAAGCACCGGTAATAGGACAAGTGGAAACGGTACAAAAGGAAACAGTGGATCCGAATCCGGAGGAAGAAGCTTCAGAGAATGGAGAGGAGAGGGAGCAACTCGCGACTGAGCAAACGGCTCAGCGGGAGGAAATGCAAACGTATTTCGAAATAGAACCTCCCTGGGATAAACGGCAAATGAGAGAGGCACAGTTGGAGGATCCACAATTCGGCTGGATGATTAAATTCATCGAGCATGGGATAATGGAAGAGGAAGTACCGGCGGATATTAAGAAATGGGTGGTGCAGAATGAACCGCGGTTCATTGTGTACAAGGATATTTTATACCAGGCGAGAAAGTAAACCAGACCGTCGAAGGCGGAAATCAAGGAATTTCGGCTAGCTGTTCCGGATCTGTTCAGACAAACGTTGATGGAACAGGCTCATTCGACAAAATGCGGGGGTCACTTAGCATTTGACAAAGTCTATGGTAAGCTGACTAAAAAGTTTTATTGGCCAACGATGGGAAAGGGTTTACAAGAATACATTGATAGATGTATTCCGTGTTCAAGGTTTAAACCAGGTCCAAACAGGAGGGGTCCGCTACAGCCGATTAAGGCGGTCGCTCCTTTCACATGTTGGGCGTGGATGTGATCGGGCCACTATTACCAACGGAAGCAGGTAATAAGTATATCGTATGTTTTATGGATTACTTTACGAAGTGGCCGGAAGCTTATGCAACTAAGGATCAGACAGCGCGAACTATCCTAGAATTAATTACGGATAAGTTGGTGCCTACATATGGAGTACCAAGGGTGATCTTATCGGATCAGGGTCCGGCCTTTGTGTCGCAATTGTACAAGTGTGAGATGGCAAGGATGGGGACGAGGGTCGCCTATAGTACGCCATATCACCATCACGCAAACGGGTTAATTGAAAGGTGGAATCAGACTTTGATAAAAATTCTGAAACCAGTGGTGGAACTCCGAGTTAAAAACTGGGACGCGTACTTAGGGGCGGCGTTATTCGCATATAGGACGACGATACACTCGTCCACGGGGCAAACGCCGTTTTTCCTAATGTATGGCTGGGATCCGGATTTACCGGGAGAAAATAGATATATGGCGCCAATAACTGAGGCGTCGGATCCGGTTGGAGCAAGAGTGCATGGCTTAATGGACCAGTTAACACAGGCCTGGAACGTGACAGCCAAGCTGATCCAACGGGCACGGGGACAGTACAAGTCACACTATGACAGACGGGCAGGTAGACGGGATTTTAAGGTAGGGGATATAGTGATAATGAAAAACCGGGTAAAGCTATCGGGTAAAAGATTAGCAAATAAGTTTCATCCGGAATTCGAAAGATTGTTTCGGTTTCGGGCTATACAGGGTCCCAATTTGAAATTACAATATTTGGGATCGCCGTCCAAAGGAGAGACCTGGTATAATAAAGCCTTGGTCAAACACTTTGGAGGGTCGGTGGAAGATTACTTACAGTATGCAAGGAGACTCCGGCCGCAAATAACGGAAAAAGCGGCGGATGATGCCACATGTGGGGTATGCAAAGGTGCATACGTCACAGATGTGGACAGTGATTTGGAAATAGTATGCAAAGAGACTCCGGCCGCAAATAACGGAAAAAGCGGCGGATGATGCCACATGTGGGGTATGCAAAGGTGCATACGTCACAGATGTGGACAGTGATTTGGAAATAGACTGGATTCAGTGCAATCTATGTTTGGAGTGGTACCATTTTACGTGTGTGGGGTTGGAAGCGGAACCCCCCCCCCAACAAATTTGGTACTGCCCGTCCTGCTCCGTAGTCATCGAAGCACCGGCCTGACTATATGGCAGGACAATATTTAAACGGTTTAGGGATTTTTCTTTTTATAGAATATTATCTATTAATACATTAACTATCAAAAGTTTTTATTCTATCCAGTACTATCAGCAACAAAAAGTTTTATTTTATTTTACGGATTGTGATCAAGGAATTCAAGTTGGTGTCGAAAGACGGAGAGTAATACGGGTTGGCGTAGATTTCGAACAAGATTTAGTTGGCGTCAATGGCGAAAGCGATGGAAACAGGCAAAAGGGGCACGGGAGAAGCAAAATAATGCCTCAGGTGCAGTCAAAAATAGCAAAATCTCCGGTGACGAGGAATATGTCGCCGTCGTCACCACTATGGAGATCAAGGCACCCTTGTCATTCATTAGAGTTTTGGGTGTCAAATGTTGTTTTAGGTACAGAGTGGGGCAAACCTAGGTTTGTCGCAATAGTGTCTAATCAGAAACAGACGGAAATAGCGGCCCGGATAATAGACTCAGCCAGGACAAATATTTTGTCGTGTGATATCGAAGGAGTCTCTTGGGATGAGAAACGAGGTAATAGGTACAGGGTAGCTTTAGAGCAGTACAGGGTAGACCGTTGTGCACATTTGCGTCCGTCTACGCTGAATATTTTTCCAGGTGTGGTCCACGAGTACATGGAAGATGACTGGTTGACAGGTCCGAAAGACAAGAAGTACCGGAATCACATTCGCACGCTACGAGTCGGAACGACGGAGGGTGCGGTCTTCTTGGTGGACATTCAAGCATTCGGTGGCAAGGTGTCGGAGCCGATCTACGATCTGCTGCGGAATGAAGGTAAAATTAAGGTATGGTGGAATAAAAAGTCGGATAAGATTATGTGTGAGGCAGGATTGAAACAGCGTTTCCAGCGGATTCTCAGACCGTGGATTTACAGCTAGTGCACGACGGGTTGTTCCGGTCTAGTAGCCTGCTAGAGGCCTTGAAACACTACTTTGGCTTAGATAAGGGAGAAACCCCACATACGTCAAAGTGGATAGGCCTGTTGCGACGAAATACGGCTAAAGGCACTCCTAAGACGGATAAGTCGGATAAGGAGTTTTTACAATTTATTCATTATGCTAGCCTGGATGTAATGCTAGCGGATGTGGTAGCGGCGATGGTAACGCGGCAATTTAAGCATGTGGTAGAGCGAGATAGACCGTCAGTGGTATTCGAGTGTACCAAAAATTGGAGTCATTTGGAGATATGTCCAAGGTGAGCCTAACGGTAGTTATCGGTCGCAATGGGGCGTCACGGTTAGCGCTCAGGGACTATCAGGACACGGAATCGGAGTATTTAAGGCTATTCGAAGAGGCATTTAGGCAAATAGAAGGTGAACGTTATCCGAAACTAGACGTTTCGATACCGGATAATAATCACAGAATTGAGTTGTTATGGCCTCAGGAGACGGAAATTTTAGAAAGGGTACAGAGGTGCACGGCGGAAATCGCGGTGCGGAAATTAGAGAAGCATGAACCGGAAAAATGGTCTGAATGGTGTAGAAGGATGGTGCGTTGGGTACCATTGCAGCCGGAAGCGGTCAAAGAGACGGCGAAGGAGAAACAAAAGAGACGGCAATATTTCGTCCCGGCGCAACGCGGGGAGGAAGAATGGGAACCGACCTACAATCCGCCGACAGTATCGTCGAGGGAACTGCCGTATGAAAAGGCGTTCGCGGGTCCTGACAAGGCAACGGTACTGACGAGCAGAGGTGAGGTGGTTCCGGAGGAAGAGACAAGACAATGGTGGGAAGAGATGTACGAAACGGTTATGCAGGGGAACGGCGGTTCGACACGGCCGAAAACAACCGACGACATTCAAATCTCGTTCGCTTCGGTGGCTGGGCCGGGAGGACAAGAGTTGATGTCGGATATCAGAAGGGGTAAGTCGATGGTCGTTAGGACACCGGCTTTGTGCGTAGATCTAGAGGCGGAGGAGGCCCGGATAGCGCAAAGGCGGAAGCAGAGGATGACGTCGGGTTCTAGCAGATGCACAACTGAAGTCGAAGCGTCTGAAGCAGAACCGGTGTCATCAGAGGCAGGTCCATCGAGCCCGTCGAGTAGCAGGGGAGCGTCCACTGGGACATCGCCTGCGGAGAAAGTGGACGGGAAGAAGAAATTGAAAAAGCGGAGAGGACCGAGTGATGGAGTAATGGAAGCATTGGGCCCGGCGATGAGCGGGGTAAGATTGTCAGCGACGAGTGAGGAGGAGCCTATGGAGGCGTCGGTTACTACACAAGTAACGGGCCAAAGCGGAACAGTGACAGAAGCGGAGGCGAATCAGGGAGAGCCGGTTACGGAAAATGTAACGGGCGAAGGAGAATTGGAAGTACTAGAGGAGATGGAAGAAGGAAGTCCTCACCACGATGACTTGGTAGTGGTGGAGGAAGCCGCGGGGTCGCAGTCTCCGGGGAGTGACGGTGTGAGTAACCCAGGAATAGGTGAGACACCGAAGAAAGGAAACGGTAAAGGAAAAGAGAAACAGGCAAGAGCGCAAGGAGAAAGTAGCGGAAGCGCGATAGGTCGGGCTCCGGTTACACCAACGGGATACATGTGGAACGTGCTAGATTTTGAGGCATACCAAAGGGGGCAGGTTCCACAATTACCGGTAGAAACAAGGTCGACGGCGGAGGGGTCACCGTTCCCGGAGCCGGAGAAGAGGCCACCGCCGCCCAACCCACTACCAAAAGGGTTCCATTGGGCGGAGATGGTCCCGTTCCCACCTTCGGCGAATGACCCTATGATAGAATACCGGCCTATGTTGAACTTGGAAGAGGCGATAAAGCGGGATATTGAGGAAAGGCAACAAGGGGATAAGGAAACAGTAGAGGCATTGCGAGCCGGCTTGAAGGCGATGTACCCAGCGGGCGAATTCGGAGTGCCGGAAGTGGAGAGCGCGTACGCGGGAATGACGGCGAGAATACGCGATGTAGAGCAAAACTGGACGCAAAGGAAGGAGGCGGATACAGAAACGATGGAGCTAGCGCGTAAACTACGGGAATACCAAGAGTTTACGATAAAAGCTATGAGGGACCTAATGGGTTACGCGGAGTGCTTGTCACGAGAAAGGAGCCGGGTAACTCATTTGGAGCGCGTGCAGGCCACAGCTGTAGAACAGCGGCAGCGGGCGCATGAGCATGTATCCAGGGCAGAATATTTAGTAAGGCGGACGGAAGAAAGGTTAAAGGAAAAAGAAAAGGAGAACAAGGATACAGAGATGAAACTGAAAAAGGCAATGGATGAAATCATGACGTTGCTGGGCGAGAAACGGCAGTTGGAAACTCAACTACGGGAGTCGAGCACGGTCCAGAAGCAAGGAAATGGGAAGCGTAAGGAAGTGGAAGAGGAGGAATCGGAGTCGTCGTCAGAGGAGGATACGGCACAACGGAAAGGAGTGCTGAAAAGGCAGAGGTCGGCGACACCGGGCAGGGTACCAAAGGTGGTACGCTTGGAAGTTGGTTCAGGAGAGGAGTCGGCGGGAGCGACAGCTGTAACAGCGGTCGAGCCGAAAACGGTGAGTGAGCTGAAGGCGGCGGGGGCAGCAAAACAACGAACCGCGTCGACAGCAGGGACGAAATCCCCAGCGCGGCGGAGTAGAGCGAGAGATCCGGCCTGGAGGGTACCGAAAATAGGTAGAGGTATCGTCGCATTTCCGGATATGGGCATCGTAACGGTACAACACTTTTTACCGTTGTATAAAGGGGAGTACCAGTTTCGGTTGCATGCAGATTATTTTCAGGCAAATGAGTGTCCGCCGAAGCCAGATTTAGGGCTACCGGGGGAAGTATTGGAGAAGCTAGCGTCCCATTGGGCGGTAGCAGCTTTGAGGGCGTATGAGTTTTATCTGCGTAGAGAGGCCACGATTGATGAATGGATGGAGTGCCTCAACTACGCAGAGCGGGGTCTGGTGGCATGCGTATTCCGGATTCTGGATATAGTGCCAGAAACGTATAAGGAGTTGATGAGATGGTTCGCGCGGATAGTCAGAGAAGTCGCAACCCGGGCGATAACATCGCCGAACACATGATTCGGCAGGGCTCCGCCGGATTTCTTTTTACCGCTATCGTCACATGTGATTATGCAACTATTCGACAAATCACAAGACAAAGGGGTTAAGCGGAGCAGGACGTTGATTACGTCTGGGGCGTACCAGAACCAGCGGTACTGGAAAGCGAGGCGGAGTTTTGAGAAAGACATTTTGTGGGCAATGCGCGCGACGAATCCCAAGGAACGGTCGGACAGGAAAGAGCAGTTGCGCGGGTTGCAAGCAGAGATGACTAGGGAAACGGAGAGGCAGTTTTCGATGGAAACGGTGAAGGCGGCGGCAAGGTTATTTCAATATTTCAATAAGACCTTTGCATATCCGTCGGATAGAAAGGAAACGGAACTGCCGGAGTTGACGTTACCGGAGGCCACTCGGCGATCCATGATGGAAATGGTGGAGAACTTTACGAAAAACGAGACAGAGGAACTTAGAAGGATCGCGGATGCGAACAGGAAGGCGCTAGAAATTTGTCGGGGCTACTTGTTAAGTGAGCGACGGGTAGCGCCGAGCGCCGAACCGATGGAAGTACAGGAGCAGGAGCAGCCGCAGCCGAGCACGAGTGGGAAGCCGACACAGGCAGAAGCTCAGGCTCGTGCTGGGGCAACGGAGACGGTAGCACGGCAGGCGCAACCCGAAGTTAGTAGGGGGCCTGTGGTGAGAATGACACGAATGGAAATGGAAACGGAAGGGGCGCGGGAAGTGCCTCAACCGGCGCGAGAGTCTGCGGGGAGTCAGTTGGTGACGGAGCAGATTAGTGAGGAGGAGATTGAGTCGGTACCGGATGATGATATTCAGGAAGTGACGCCGGAAAAGGGGTCAAAGCAGTGGAAGGAAGTAACTGGGAAGCGCAAAGGAAAAGGTATAGGTAAAGCGACGGCTTGGGAATCTGGCACGGAGACACCACAGTCGAGTGTGGGCGCGGGGGGAAAATTAATGTCTCCCCGGCGATCTCCGAGAATACAGGAGCAAGAAGGAAAGTCGCGAGAAGAGTTCTGGAAACAGTTGCAGCGGTTGGCGGTGCCACCACCGGAACCACCACCAGCTCCAACTCCGGCGCCACCTGTAGTGTCGCGGGATCCAGGAAAAGATGAGCAGCCGCCGGCACCGGGGTATATTCGGGTGCGAAATGCGGCAGGCGAGTGTAAATGGAGGTTTGATCCGAAGACGCACAGAGCAGCTTCGCAGCGACGCGCCGCAGAAAGGGACAGGGGCCGAGGCTATGTGCGTCCGGCATCGGGCTCAATGTCGAGCAGGATTGGACCGAGACAGGCGAATCCGGTGTATGATTCGTCAGCCGTGTATGCTAGTACAGCAACAAGGTCGTACGGTCCGGTTCCGGTGAGCCAGGGGAGGGGCGTAGGCCCACCGGTGGAAACGCCAGCGATACGGTATCAGATCCGGCAAGTACCGGTGAAGGGGGGTTGTAGGTGGCTGTGCCACACTGAAATATATTTCAACCTGAAAACTAAAACAAATCTAAATCCAAATCCTAAACCACACCTTGAGGGAGTCCCCGGCTCCGCCTAGTCTCTCTTAGAACTTAAGTTAGGCTTAGGCGTTGCTAAACGGCGTAGAAAATTATAAATCGATGCGTGGCGGCTGCGTCCGCAAGATGATTATTCTCAGGGCCCTGCGTGGCCACTTAATATATATTGTCGTTGGCTTGTGGTGCGAAAGCACATAGCTAGGGGGTTGGGGTGGTTTTACGTGTTGTTGTTGTTGTTGTTGCTTTATAACAATGGCGGATGTGAGTGTCCCTAAAAGGCCCGAGACGCCCGGGACACTCAATATTATGCAAATCAACCCAATATGGGGGCTGGGGTAGCCAGCCTCCATAATCATTCTAGTATTCAGCAACTTATGAAATGCGGTGTATTTTTGAGCGTGTTTTTACCTAATAGTTTACGGTCTTGTTATTTGGTTATTTCTTGGAGTTGAATTGTATAAGTGAACCGGGCGACTTAGGCGGATAAGGATTCAATTGGAAATAGTGTCACGGTAGCTCAATGTGAGCACGGTGAAAACAGCAGTACCAGGGAATCATTATAAAAGCGCATGGCGCGGAGCCTTCGGGCAGTACCAGGAGAACTTGGGGATTACGTGGGGATGTTGTAAGGAGATACTTGGGGTTATTTGGAGTTTACTGGGGATAAGTCGATTCTAGCGGGGCTAGTTTCGGCTGTAGATACTTGGGATTTACTTGGGGATTTTGCGTTATTTGGGGATTTACGGAGAACTTGGGTTGTCACGTTACGTTTGCATTTGTTTGTACAGTGTGAGCTAGTGACTTAGTTGAACAATAGGATTAAGGTTATCGTAGTTGACGTGCGGAAAGCACCTAACAAAGGAACTTTCGGCATCTTCGGAGAATATAAGGTCGGCAGCATAAGCATTTTTACTCGTTTACTTGTGTACTCGGTACTTGTGCTTTACTGAAATATAGCTTTAATGCGGTGTTGGGGGAGTAAAAAGGAAAACGACTGCATTATTGAACCAGAGCGAATAACGTCATTGGAATACGGACCTGAAACGGGGAGTTGGTGGTTTCATTGAGCACTCTAAATCACGAACTATTCACAAAGGTCAGTTATTCCTAACTGTAGTGCATAAATGACTCCAGGTCCAAATAAAACTGAGTTCGAATCTTTAAGGCGTACTTAAATTTTGAAGTACATTCCTAAGCGTAACTTTGCATGATCGCTCAAGCTATTGACGCAAGACAAATAAACGTTTAATTCAACGGATAGTTGCAGTACCGGCCGGATATATCAGTAACGAAGGGTGTCGGAGAGTTTGTTAAAAATAAATAACCGTCCGTAACCGAATAACTAGCGGGGTACCCTGCCAAATAAAAATCAACAGCCCCCCCTCTTATTCGGGTCACTACAGAATCACATTATTCCATTTGTCCCTGGTTTCCAGGGTGTAACCGGAGGTGAAAATTCTACCGTACCCGGAAGCGTATTTTCTGCCGGAGCCGGAGGCAGACCTTCGGTTGTACCTTGCTGGTTTCCCGCATTTTCGCTATTTAAGGACAGTGTTGCGCGAATAAGGGTCATCTTATATATGCTTTAAGGAATGCTATTACATTTTATTTTTTATATTGTTATACATATAAACGTGCGCAATATTCTACGGACAAGCACAATACTGTGACGAGGCACGGGCCCATAGTCAGAATGGGGCCGAGGGAGCTAAGTTTCTCATGCAAAAATTTTGGCCCTCCGTAGAAAAGTTGTACCAACCTACGAATAATGAAATCAGCCGCATGCCCGTAATACAAACGTTTTGTCCCCGTTAGCATGTTGCGCTGGATACTGGCCTGTAATGAGAGTGCAAAACAATAATTGGCGCGCAAAAACCCTGTAGACGTCTTAATGTTCGAAACGCACTAGTACCTGTACATTAAGTTGGATTTTTACATAAAATAAGACGAAAGCAGTTCTAAAATGAGTTATCCTTTATCTCGCTGAGCCAAAATTCACCACATACAACGTGTTACAGAGAGTGAATAACTGTATGCTCACCAGGGTGCATACGTATATTAAACCTAACGGAAATGGATAGCGATCAAAATAACAGAAACGGAAAACGAATTTTTAAGTATATATAATTTCAAAGATGTTTTATTTTTCTGCCAACGCAATGGAGACGTGCAAATGTTCACCGTGTTTCTAGAATTTTGGAAGAAAAAGTGACGGATACATAGAATTTTAAGATTTTTGGATGAATTTCGTAATTGTCATTTCATTTTGAACAATTGCGGCATGTTTGTAATAAAAATGGCGAAAACAACTTGATTTATAACGAATTTTGAGCGTAAAGAATAACAGAATTTCCGTTATTTCTGTAACGGAAACAGACACAAATTTTAACCGCAAACAGATATCCGGTTACACCCTAATGATCACATAGTTGTGCAACTTATTGAACGAAGCTCGGAGTTTCGCGAAGCGTTTTATGTTGTGTACTCTGAGGTCTAAATGTTGAGGCCCGTCCGTCCGTCTGTCCGTCCGAAAAGAATCACAGTAACGGCTGAATCGATTTTGATAATTTTTTGTTTGAAAGCCAAATATCCTGGGGTTTTAACATCGCAGTGGGGTTTTAAAATTTTTAAGCCGTTTATTAGCTACAGGCTAATTTGTATAATTATTAAGCCTAAATTATGACTTTCTATATTATTTCACTAATTATTACAGTTACAAGCAATGTAATTTCAGCATTAAAGGGTTTTTGGATGCGAGGAATCTGAATAGACTGTTTACAAACCATCAAAACCGCTAATTGAGTAGTTAGCTAATAGATAATTTGCATATTAACATAGTTTTTAAGTTCACTAATTATTAAGGTTAAAAGCAATCTAATTTCAGCACTACAGGGTTTTTAGGTGCGAACCATTTGAATAAATTGTTTATAAACCTCCAAAACCGATAATTGAAGTTAGCTAACAGCCAGGGTGCAACCGGAATTACAATTTACCGGAACCGGAATTTGAAAATTTTACCGGAACCGGAAACGGAACCGGAAATTGAAAAATGCATTTCACCAAAAATTTCATTTTAATCTTATTTTTTGCTCTATTATTTGTGAAATAACCTTAGTCGAACATAGGTATTTATTTTATTTGTTGTATTTTAGATTTTCGTCGTCGACTGAAGTGAAATCCACCATCAATGGCTTATATTTGGAGTACAAGTGGCTTTCAAAAGAGATTCTAAAAAATTAGCAAAGTTAAGAAAACGGCCAAATTTTAACACCGGAATTTTTAAATCCGGTAAAAATTTACCGGAACCGGAAGGTGAAAAAATGCCGGAACCGGAATTCCGGTTGCACCCTGCTAACAGCTAATTTGCATATAGCTTAACTGACAAGACAATATTAAGCCTTTTTAAATTATTTCAATAATTATTACGGTTACTGAAGGTTTTTTGGTGCGATGAATCTGAATCTAAAACCGATAATTGAGTAGTTAGGTAATAGGTAATTTGCATATAAGCAATAATGGGGTTTTGGGTGTGAGGAATCAAATAAATTGTCTACAAACCCTCAAAACCGATAATCGAATAGTTAGCTAATAGCTAATTTGTATATTAACATAGTTTTTAAGCCTAAAGACTTTTTACAATATTTCCCTAATTATTAAGGTTATAAGCAATCTAATTTCAGCAATAAAGGGTTTTTAGGTGCGAGGAATTTGAAAAAAATGTTTACAAACCTCCAAAACCGATAATTGAATGGTTAGCTAATAGCTAATTTGCATATTACTTTAATTGACAAGACAAAATAAGGACTTTTTAAATTATTTCAATAATTATTAGGGTGACTGAACGGTTTTTGGTGCGAGGAATCTGAATAAATTGTTTACAAACCTCCAAAACCGAAAATGAGTAGTTAGCTAATAACTAATTTGCATATTACCTAAATTGCTTACGTGTGTTCGAGCTTCGATCAATAAATGTAGTCCCACTACGACTGGTCTTAAATAAAATATATGAGCAAACTGCAACATAGTGTAAACAATAATGTTTGGTTTAAAATATTAAAAAGCAATGTGACATTCTGTGCATCGCAAACAGAACATTGCAAAATCGCCCTTGAAAAGAAAACGGTGGCATTTGAGCCAATAAAGGTGGACATAACACAAAACGTTAGTTTTAAAATAAAGTACATCGCATAAATATGTAGATAAAACAGGGTGGCCCGGATCCACGATTTGGCCGAATCCGAATCTTGTATGTTGCAAGTTTCAGATATGATATACCTATCTATTATTTGTTTCAGAATACCAACGCAATGCCAACCGCATAACTTTTAAACTTAAATATATTTCGTGCCCGACCTCAGTCCTGAGATTTTTGACCTGAAACAAAAAATATTGATTTATATAACAAGTTATTTAAAATTCTTATTGTTTAAAAATGAAAAAACATACATTGTTTGATTCGTATTTTTCACCACCGAATCCGAACCACAAATATTTGCCGCATCCGACCTTTTGTTGCCACCCCAATATATAACATGAATTTAGCAGCATATTGGCAAAATTGCCATTGCAGTTTGCATTACAAACTACTACCGGTACACTGGGGGAGCAGAAGGTGTATTTCCGCAAAAGTTAAAACCCATTAATAAGTAAATTGAAAATCTTGTACGGGTTTGACGTGAATACACCGATAACATCTTAGACGATCAACCAAGCAGAACAGACATACTTGACCACATCCACTACGTACCTTAAATTTCTTAAAATAGCATCACTTCGTAAACACGAAAAGGTGTACAGCAGCTGAAAAACTATTTTAAAGATACAAAATTTGTTATCCAAATACGGATTTCTACGTTTACCGCTTACAAAACATTTTAAACACAACATAATTCTTGAATACAATGTCACAATTGGTGCGACGATTATGGCAAGTAATCCAAATGAACAACCAAAATACTGTTAAGACTAGTTACAACAATCACCCAACACTGTTAAAAACAATAAATAACACAGCAGAAGAAAACAGGTCTTTAAGCTTCGACACATTGAACGGTACAGAATGCAAAAATAATTGCTCAAATGCGCTATCTACAAAACAAATTTTACCTCTTATTAACCAACTGGAACAGATCCATCCGTTCAAATTTAACGCAAACAACCATCACTTGGAAACAGATATAAGTTGGAAAAAGCTTAACCTGCTTCTCATATATCAGGTTTTCCAATCAAAATTTAGGTATATGATCAGACGCACTATTTACAAATAATCAACGTTCGGCCTACATTATTAGTATTCGATTCGATAAATAGAACAACTGTTTTTTGACCAAGGTGAAATTGCTGTTTTGCTCAAAATAGCAAATTGGCTTTATGAGAATAAATTGATCGCAGCATGCTCTACTGACAGAGATGTCATAGGGTAAAAATTTTCAACACCACTCCACGCACAAACGTTCGTGGATATTCCCACGGAATTCCCGCCACCCCGCTAACTTCCGAGCGGATTGTCGGTCCTGTAGACGCAGTTATCAGTAATCATTAAAAAAGCATGCAACCGCACTAGAGCTGAATGAAAAACTATGAATGTCTCTTAATCTAGTAAGCTGTTATTTACCAGTTGTGGGCGCTGTTAAGCTATTTGATACCCTTGGGACTCAGTAGTTCCCTGTCCCAAGCAACAAATAGGCCCCAGAGGCAATTCGTAAAAAGCGTTTAAGTTTTCAAAAGCTATAATTTGAGAGTGGTGAAACAGTGTTTGAATTATAGTTTGAACATATTTAGCAGTTGCAGAAGCTGTCAAACCGGAGACCATTCAATAAAAATTTGAACAAAGGTTTAAGTTTCTGAAAAGGCCACAGAGAATAACTATCACTGAATTGAAAAGTGTAGGTCCGGATATAACCACCTTTCCAAGAGAATCAGTCAACCGAACCTCCTGTTTTCTTTACAACTACGTTGTGCAGGCTTTGTTGATGACCACATGGAAACTCAAAAACTCGCTTAATAATGGAGTAAAATATGCTTGTATGAGAAGCTCAGCGACTCTTGGCAAAACTCAGTTTATGGTGGACAATATTATTGAGATGTAGAACAACATTGTAAATAAATTTTCGTACAACACTTTCATACTAAAATGGATGTGTTGAAAACGACTAAATCCCATGGCGGGGTGGGTCTCACATCAGCTTTATTCACGCGCCAATATTATATACAAATTCAATCACAAAACAGCTTTCAAGTTGGCACAGCTGCAAGGAACTCACTGGAAATCATGCTATTAAATTTAATTCGCACTTGTGAACGCAGCTGCAAGTCGCTTGAATTTCTTACACCTGCATTCATTGGCCAGCCGGAAACTATTTTGCTGAGTGCTTCTTGAATTAGAATTTTTTGAATTTATGCTACAAACTTTAATATATCGAAGTCCTCGGCGATGGTGACTGTACTACTTTTACATCTATTGAGCAGAAACTATGATTTTAAAGATTTTTCAAGTCAAGAAATCTCGAGTAAAACCTCCATCACGCGTGAATATTTCTTGCAGCTAAATGCTATAAAACTTAAAGTATTGTTCCAAAATTCATTCGAAGTACTTGCAGCTGCAATTTATTCATGATAAATATAAATACGTTTGACTTGATATTTATTGCAGCGGTTTGCAATTTACTCTTATAACTTGCAGTCAAGATTCACCACGAAAATGATTTTTTTGCAAAAAAAGTTGCAGCTGCATTTTACTCGAGTAAGTTGCAGCTATAAATTTTCGTTGCAGAAACTTGTAATTTGAATGGCGCTCTCTACATTAAACTCATCCAACAAATCTTGACCATTTTCATAGCACAAAAACGTCCAAATATCAATTGCATATCAGCGAGTAATTATCAAACAGACACATAGCAATGGTATCATTACACAGCATTCACAATTTAAATATGTAGTTGTTATGGGTGCGCGCAATGGAAATTTCTGGTAAAGTGGGGATAATTAACGGCTAAATTTGAAATTGCAATTCGTCTACCTTAAAAATTATTGTCGTTCAGGCGGACGAACAAAATATTTTAATGTGAACGCTGCATTAAATATATATGGTTTCAGACAAAAGGTAAAATTCAATCGGAAATTCAAGGTTTCTTATGCCACCAACTAAAACGTTCCTAAAAACCAGTGAACATAAATCGCAAAACAAGCTTGGCACCAAAACCGCCCCCCCCTAGCTACACCTTTCCCTCCCAAATACAGTGCTAGCCTCAACGTGGTGGGAGGGTGATAACGCTCTGTCCTACGATCCATTCGTTATGAACCACTGCGGTATGCCTTTCGTCTGATGCCAGCAGTTTAGCTTTAGGGGCGCTAAATTAGAAGTCGTTGCCCCTAATGATCTTAGGAATAGAACAGCAAATTTCTGAGTTTGAACCCTAGGCCATCGATCAGGGATGTGCGGTCTCAGTCTCGGTCCCGATCTCGGTAAGTCTCGGGATTTATCTGGTCTTGGTGTGTCGGTATCGGTATCGGGGTTTTGAGTCCCGGTAGGTTTCAAACCGAGACCAAAGGAGAAAGACAAGTTCCAGTTTTTTCTGCTCAAAGTTCACAACTAACGGACGTCAGTTATATTTGTTGATTGTTGACTATAAATTTTTTGCTGTTTTCGTCGTCTTTGTCGTGGGGTCGTGTTATATTCCTGTATCTGTGTTTGTCAGTGTCTTTTTTGCGAAAAAAGAAATTTTAAAGCTACATTTTGCGTTTAATTTTATAAATTCTGAGCAGATGCAACACTTTATTATGCTAGAATGACACAAAAGTGCGAAAAAACATTCGAAACGTTTGTTAGAAAAAATTTTATTTTTATGCTCTGTAACGTTCAAAAATTGACGAAGACCGAGGCTAAAGATTATATTGCGATTAGGTGTCGTTTTGTCGAAAATTCGAGTAGCTCTGATGTCAATTAGCTTCAGTGTATTTGCAGTACGATTCGCAGGATCCACCTCCATCGAAAGATCTTGTGGATTCGGTAGACTATAGTAATTTTGCTGGCGTTCCAGTCATTATAGGTTGTGCTGTGACAGGAATGCGCATCTTAAATTGTGGGGGAGCTCTAATGATAATCAAAGATGTTTACCATTATTATATTATATTATTGGCGCTAATCTGCAGGTAGCTAATATTGGAGCTACACCCAATTTTGTCAATGTAGTGGAGAGGAAGGTACTTAATGCTACATGGTGTAATCGTTTGGTGCATAAGACTCGTTTTATATACGTAGAAAAGAATCTAAATAAGACTCAACGGTGGCTCTTTTGAGTTTAACAGATACAATGAGAACAACTACAACAGAAAGATTGGAGGCGCTTTTGGGTATTGTTCCAATTAGTGAAAAATGCAAATTTGAGGCGATCAAAGACTTTTGTTGATTAAACTGTATGGGCTTATGGGGAAATAATTTCGAATCTAAGCACAATTCAATTAAAGACTTTACTTCAGACTTATCAGAATTGGCACTCTTACCTTGTGATCACATCATTAAAGTCTTTCACAAAGATAAGCATTGGTTAACGATGAGTCCGTTGCGTGATAACTATGACAACATTCATCTTACATACTGCCAGACAAATTTGTGCTCCTTCACTAATGGCCATAAGATTTCTTTTGTGTTCAATTCTTATAAAGGTACAGGGGCTGACATATATATTCCAGGGTTGGCTGATTTCCATGTTCCACTTGGATATTGTTGTTCGGTTTTCCAGACAGAGGTTTTCGCCATTGAGAAACGCATCTCCTACTTGTTAGTTCGTGAAGTTAACAAAAAGTGTATTGTGATTTTCAGTGACGCCCAAGCTGCAATAAAAACACTAGATAACTGTTTGGTCAATAGCAAGACAGTGTTCGAGTGCTAACAACACCTTTATGAGCTCTCTGCTGATAATTACGTTAGTTTTATCTGGGTTACAGGGCACATTAATGTGCCTGGGACCAGAACCATTTTCAAACGTAGCACTCTCGATAGTAGCGAGATCGATTGGAAAAGAAATATTGGAGAGCTATGAACAATTGGGTAGCTCGTCATTCTTGCATGCATCTTACAACTTTTCTGCCTTACTGTAATCAGAAATGGACATCCAATTTGTGGAAGTTAAACAAGCATCGTATGAGCTTAGGTCTCAGAGCTCTGAGTGGGTATTGCAATTTGAATAATAATAAATTGGCAACAACTAATGAATATTCTTTTTGTCATAATGAGACAGATACAGAAAGCCAATTCCTACTCAGCTGAACAAAATATTCGGCTCTATGGGAAACTGGGGCCACGGTTCTTCAACAGAATAGGGCTTCGCAGCTGAATATTAAAAAATTATTTACTTTTTAGTACAATCTAAACATGAACTTTAGGTCTGCTCTGCAGTAGGAGATTGCACAAGAGATGGCGGTACCATCTACTCTATCTGGCTACAGTTTGGATACAACCACTGGCAATACTCTGTATTCGACGACATCGTGCGGATGTTAACAATGTTTGATTTAGACCACTCGTTTATTGACTACCTGATATTTATACTGGTGGACACGTTATTGTTGATACTGAGCCAAAAATGCGTACAGTAAGTTTTAAACAAGAAATTACATAACCTGACTAATAATAATTTAAATATATGACACAAGCAAATACAAACTCATCAATAAATATATCAGACTTAGCAACTGGTGCGCATAACTATTTGTACAACGGAATTACAAATAAATAAAATTGTTTTCACATTAATTATATACAACACTTGATGAAAAATCACTTTAAGGGTGCCTCTATACTTTTTGATGTTTTTCAATACTGTCTGGCATCGTTCGACACCGTGCGCAAATTACTTGATGGCGACAATTCTCCAGTATAGTGCCGACTTAGATGAACCACCAATATACTTTCTTGTACGAATCATTTGGGTTAAGCTATACTCGAAACTGATCACAATATTATAACACGTTATACTGCTATCA